>JALMGJ010000001.1:228727866-228777866 GCA_023362775.1 Charina bottae | reverse complement strand
GTCACTCTCTCTCAGCCCACGACGTCAGGCTGGGGCAACAAGCCAGTCAGTTAATTCCTATTGCGACCAATGGATTAACATTTGGTTGATCTGAAAAAAGCAGACCCTGCATCTGCAGGAAAAATGCTAGGAAGAAGAAAAAAAACTTAGGTAATATAAAAGATTCAGATTGGAAAAAATCAACTTATATCCCCATACCAAAAAAGGGAAGCACTAAAGAATGTTCAAACTATCGAACAGTGGCACTTATTTCACATGCCAGTAAGGTAATGCTCAAGATCTTGCAAGGTAGACTCCAGCAATTCATGGAGCGAGAATTGCCAGATGTACAAGCTGGGTTTAGAAAAGGCAGAGGAACTAGAGACCAAATTGCCAATATCCGCTGGATAATGGAGAAAGCCAGGGAGTTTCAGAAAAACATCTATTTCTGTTTTATTGACTATTCTAAAGCCTTTGACTGTGTGGATCATAACAAATTGTGGCAAGTTCTTGGTGGTATGGGGATACCAAGTCATCTTGTCTGCCTCCTGAGGAATCTGTATAACGACCAAGTAGCAACGGTAAGAACAGAGCACGGAACAACGGACTGGTTTAGATTGGGAAAGGAGTACGGCAGGGCTGTATACTCTCACCCTACCTATTCAACCTGTACGCAGAACACATCATGCGATGTGCTGGGCTTGAGGAATCCAAGGCTGGAGTTAAAATCGCTGGAAGAAACATTAACAATCTTAGATATGCAGATGATACCACTTTGATGGCTGAAAGCGAGGAGGAATTGAGGAGCCTTATGACGAAGGTGAAAGAAGAAAGTGCAAAAGCTGGGTTGCAGTTAAACCTCAAAAAAACCAAGGTTATGGCAACGAGCTTGATTGATGACTGGCAAATAGAGGGAGAAAAAGTGGAGGCAGTGACAGACTTTGTATTTCTAGGCGCAAAGATTACTGCAGACGCTGACTGCAGCCAGGAAATCAGAAGACGTCTACTTCTTGGGAGGAGAGCAATGGCAAATCTTGATAAAATAGTTAAGAGCAGAGACATCACACTGACAACAAAGGTCCGCATAGTTAAAGCAATGGTATTCCCTGTAGTAACCTATGGCTGTGAGAGCTGGACCATAAGGAAGGCTGAGCGAAGGAAGATAGATGCTTTTGAACTGTGGTGTTGGAGGAAAATTCTGAGAGTGCCTTGGACTGCAAGAAGATCAAACCAGTCCATACTCCAGGAAATCAAGCCAGACTGCTCACTTGAGGGAATGATATTAAAGGCAAAACTGAAGTACTTTGGCCACAGAATGAGAAGACAGGATACCCTGGAGAAGAAGCTGATGCTAGGGAAAGTGGAAGGCAAAAGGAAGAGGGGCCGACCAAGGGCAAGATGGATGGATGATATTCTGGAGGTGACAGACTCAACCATGGGGGAGCTGGGGATGGTGACGGCCGAGAGGAAGCTCTGGCGTGGGCTGATCCATGAAGTCACGAAGAGTCGGAAGTGACTGAACGAATAAACAACAACAAAATGGTCAGGTGGAGTTTTGCAACCTATATCTGGTAGTCTAACTTAACCATTCTTTAAAGTCGGGCATTGGTATGTGAATGTGAAATGTGAAAACAAGGGTACTGGATCCTTTTCTCTGTAGGAACATCTGAATAACTACCGTCTTTCCATTTTCAAAGTCAGATCCACCATTGCTTTGAACAGTTAGAAGTAGGAAAAACAATCCAGTGGAGTGAAACAACCTCCTTTGCAGTTATTTGTACTTTAAGCAAATTTATACCAACTAAAAATGCTACCAACCTTGTTTGATCATATATTTGTTTTGAGTACTTATTTTACAACAATCCAATGTATAGCATAATGCCCAAAGCTAGCAAATAGTCATGTTGTTAGTTGGAGATTTGTTCCATATAGAATACACTATTCCATATAGGAACTACCAGTTCAGTATTAAAAAAAAGAGTATGCCCCCAACTATAACACATACTTTACAGTCTTGGGATTCTGCTGTTAACTATATACATTGCTAACAGTTTTGCTGCTAACAGTATATGCAGTGAAAGGAAAATGTTTCCACATGCCATCTTTTAATTTGAATAAGTGTTGCAGCTAAACATAGCAATGTCAAGCCAGAAGTACATTTCAGCTTTTTCTTCTATGTGTGTGTGTGTGTTTTGTACAACACAATTTTACTCTTTAGTCGCTAAGGTCCACTTTTTACACACAAGGTGCATAACACAGCTTTAACTACAACCTGATTAAGTTACAACTACATCAGCCTAAATATGGTATACAGGCATTACACAGAATTGATGAGATACAAAGGTCCCTTTTCATGTCCTGACGATGTCTTCCATCCAGAAAAGAACCTTTGTGAAACTTGGGGTAGAATTAGGTGTCCAAATCTAGGGGTTCGTAGCTATTTGATGTCTCACCAAGAATTGAATGTGGCCCCTTCAATCCATCCAAATGTTGCCTCAAAATTGTACAGTTTAATGACAGAAGCAGAAAATTAGTAAATTGTTAATGAATTAGTTACATGCCATCAAGTCAAGTTCAACTCTTGGTAGTTGCATAGACAAATGCTCATTATTTTGACCAGTGTCCTAGCAATAACTTAGAATTGTTCATGGACCTTCCAGTAATCACCTTGATCCCATTTATCCATTGTCTTTCCCTTCTTTCCCTTCCCTTTTACTGTGTCTTCCTGATACATACATAGATACATACATTTATACATAGAGACAAACATAGACACACTAATTGTATGTGCTTAATTTGGTGGTTCAGCTTAAAATGAAATAACCTTTGGGACTGTGGCTGCCCATCTGCCTCTCAAAGGCCACATGTATCCCCTGAGCTAGGATTTTGTGTGTAAGAAATCCAAAAGCTGTCAAAGATCTTTTAAAAACAGGAAGATGATGATCAAGCTTCCTTACTGTAGCTGATTATAAACACTTATTGTACAAGTGTTAAAAAGATATTTCTTTCCCTTAACAGTTATTTGGATCTGACCTGTTCCTCATTTATTTTATTTTATTATATGGTACACCTTTTTGCTCTAAATAGGTATCTCTCTCTCTCTCTCTCTCTCTCTCTCTATATATATATATATATATATATATATATATATATAACAGTAATATTGGTATTCTTTATTAAGAGCAAATAAATAACACCTCATAGGATCTTAGTCCAGTTAAATCAGTAAATCATAACTATGTCCCAATAGAAGACATGAGCGTCTAATTAATAATTTTTGTTTTTAATTGTATATTTATTGTAACCACATATCTAAATGAACTCTTTTTCATATCTAAAATCGCAGGTTCAAATAGTCATGGCAGTATCTAAAACATGTGAATAATGTTATCCTTCCCATTGGGGCTGATCATTAGTGGCAGCCCACTATCAAATTACCTGTCACTAAGTCCCACTGATTTCTCTACTGCACTGCCAGAAACGTCTTCGGGCTCTTTATTCTTCATGCCCTTTTGAGAAGATGTATTGCTAACTGTGAAATAAAGACTTTGGTAGAATTCAAAAAAGGATTTAGATCATGATTAAGTCTCTCGATGTCATACCAACCAAGGCACAATAAAACTGAACACAATTTTAATGCTCAACATCCTTACACAAGATATCATTGTGTGGAATCATATTGACATTAAACCCAGTTCAAAGTTATAGGGTCTACTGGAGAAAAGTGCTTCTTTTCACATAAACATACTTCTGTGATTGCTTCTTGCTCTGTGCTCCATCATATTTAAGCATCAACTCTTAAAGCTTTTGTCAGCTCTGCCAATCCCTTATTCATTCAGATGGGCAGCTTCCTCAAATAGAAATCTACAGTTGTAGAACAGACATTTCTCTTCCCTGGAAATTTCTCAAAATGAGCACATTCTTTCCACACAAACTATAATTTCCTGACTAGAATTGTTCTTCTGTTGCATCGAAGTAGAAGGGTTAAACTTAATGCAGCATTGCAAGATTCAGGTATTCTTCAGATTACATTACTAGTTGAAAATTGGCTCAACATATCTTGTAACTTACTCCAGGCCTTTTGGAATTTACCTTCTTAATGAGATTAATGAGTCAATGAATAACTATAAACAATAATGTTTAGAAAAAGAGTATATGTAAGAAACGGCATTGCAGACTTTGTAGGAGGAGAACTGGGTTAGCCTTTCAAACTAACCAATGTTATTAAAAGGCCTAAGCTTTCATAATATTGGTTAGTCAGAAAGGTGCTACCAGACTCCTGATTTTTTGACACTGCTTTTTAAAAAACTCCTCCCTGTTTAAAATATAAAAGAGAGAAATGACACACAGACACACACACACACACAAAGCACAGCAGCTACTCAATCATCAATATGTTCAAATGGCTGCTCAGCCTGTCCTCTTCATCAGCCGATCTGGGGGGAATCGGAATCACATGGGCCTCAGGAATGGGATGCAGCTGTCAGAACTTAGCTAGCATCCCTTCAGCTATGGGGCTCAATATCCACTAAAGACTGCAAGCAAAGACTAAGCTTTCATATGTGCATTGCCATTATAGATTGTGCCTATGCTATGCATGCATCTTCTATCATAATGCTGACATTAAAATACCAACTTACCTAATGTCTCTCTCCATAGAATTGCATTTTTTTAAGCTGAAATTACAATTCCACCATCTTTTCTGTCTATGCTTTTTCTTTGGTTGCTATACTGGGAAATAAGCTGCATCGGTAAAATATAGCAAACTGTAAGAAAAAAGCCCATGTGCCAAATCTTTCTTCCAGCTTTCAATTCTCTTGAGCTGAAAATCCATTAAGAAATTTGATGATTTACCTTGCTTTTACCTAACTTTTCTGGCTTAATTATTTTAATGGCTTTCTTTCTGGTTTAAAAATGCTTCGAATGTGAAAGTGATTTATTAATATGCGCCCCACCCTTTCTGGCACATAATTGGAAATTCTCCAATGTTTGTTCCTTTTTAACGGTATGTCAGGGATAACATCTTGGAAGTAATACCTTTTCCGTAAGCAGAAGCTCTTTCCTGGAGGGCCCTCCAGTGAATAGTGTCGGTTTTATTGTGCTGCTATTTTCTTTTGATTCAGTTTAAAGGCTGCTCCACCTGATCAATTGTCAGGAATTCATTCATTGGTGCTACATAGGCCCAACTATCTGCATGGGTGATTTAATAGCTTTCAAATGTATTTTAATTTGAACAGAGTCCAAAACCCCATTGATTCCATTCTCCCTCACAGAGGAACAGCTATACCTGGTCACTCACTTAAGTCCTGCTCTTGAAGGTTATTTTCTAATACTTTTGTCAGTATTCAAGTTCGGCATGGCAGAGGTAAAGGATTAACCCCTGGATGACATCGGGTTTTTGTGTGCTGCATTGGGTGTAGTGTGCTTCCCTCTTGTAAAAACATACAACAAAATATAGCCCCAGCAAAGCTCTTCAGTATCAGCAACTTACTTTTTTAGTCCTTCTCAAACATCTCAAGAACTGAATAAGTTCCAGTTGTTGATATATAAAATTATTGTCTGTCTGTCTATCAAGGAGCCAGCAGGAGCTTATTAAAGAATAAGTCATGCCATGCTAACCTGATCTCCTTTTTTGGTAGAATGAGCAGGGGAAGGGGTGGATATTATGTGTCCCAACTTTAGCAAAACGTTTTACAGAATCTCTCGTGAGATCCTACTTGAGAAGATGATGTAGAAGGTATAGGGAATGGGCTTGAAGGACAGGAGGAAGACCCACTACCAAGGCAATGATCAGACAAGCATGGCTTGAGCCAATTCCAAGAAACTAATCTGAGAGGGGCCCCTCCCTAATTCACATGAAGATAAAGGGAGGGAGGAGGAAGCACATTCAGACTTGTTACTATAGCTGCTCTAGTAAAAATAGTTTTGGACCTATATGGTATTGGTTTCTTGGTCTGGTCTACCTTATAGGGTTGTCAGATGGTATCATATAGGCTAGATTGTAGTACTAATGAGATGGATACAGAGCTGTTTGAATATTTCTACCCAACAAATATAAGGAGCTGAATGAGTGGCATACTGCAGGACTCACTCCTAGGCTTTCTACTATTCAACATATTTATAAGTAACTTGGATGGGGGGTTAGAAAACATTATTATCAAATTTGCAAATGACACAAAGATAGGAGGGAGAGCAACCACCTTAGAAGATATGATCAAGATTCAGAAGATCTTGATAAACTGAAACAATGAGCAGAAACAACAAGCGGATTTTCAACACACACAAATGCAAAGTTCTTCATTTGGGTAGGAAAATCCATCACACTGGGCAGCAGTATCTGTGAAAAAGGTCTTGGTGGATCACAAACTGGAAAATGCATCATCAATGTGAGGCAGCTGTGAAAAAAAGCCAATGCATTTCTAGGCTGCTTCAACATAAGTTGAGAATCAAGTTCCAGAAAAGTCATTGTTCCTCTCTATTCTGTATAGGTCAGACCACACCTCCACAAGCATACACACTTCTCCTTCCAGCAGCTTTTGTGCTAACTACACACTCAATGAGAGAGGGAGTCCGGAGCATATGTCAGCAAATCTGCCTTTCTTCCCCTTGACTCTTGGTATTTCACAGTGGGCAGGAATCTGCTTACATTTGGACGGGATGGATGGTGAGTTCAAACTATAGACATCCTGGGTCTGGCTGAAGGTGCATTTGGGCAGATTTGCAGGCAGAATACTGCTGTAGCAGAGTTCATTTATATTATAATGACTCATACACTTTTATAAATGTGGCCAGCACTTCTTCTCAAGCTAATTGCTTGACTTTGATATGAGATACACTATCTAAGAGGCAAACTAGATACAAATACTGAATGTCTGAATGTGGTTAACATGCACACTTTTTAAATGGAATTAGAAACCACAGGGAACCCTAAACATTGCAATTCCAGGACTAGGGGATGGAGAGGGAAGGTTCAACTTTCTCCTCTTCCCGCAAGGGGGTGGAGGGAGGGAGGGAGGGGCTTTTAGAGGTGCCATTTGCATTTCACAGGAAATTCCATTCCAAACGAAACCTTCCTCTGTTCTAATTCTGTTTCTGAGAAAAGTGCTTTTCAGAGAAAAAGATTCAAACAAGAACTTCTCTGTAATGGTTGCATTTTTATGTAGATTCAAAAGCAATGAATCAAATTGTAATGCCTTTCTTCATCTAATCAACATTATTAAAACAATAACTACCTAGAATAATGTTTCCAGCTGAATAATGCTCATTTGCTCCCATAGGTCACTGATCTCTCCAGCAACCCTTACTGATTGTTGAAATTAATAACAATCATTTACTTCAGAACTTTGTTTTTGCTTCCTTTTATGGGTAACAGAGAATGTAAAGCTTACATATAAAAATTTAAGGGGAAAGAAAAGCAACACTTTTAAGAAAGAACATTGAAGAAAGATATTCTTTCTTAAGAAAGAAGAAGAAATAATATCTTTCTTCTATGTTCTTTCTTAGAAATGTTGCTTTTCTTTCCCCTTAAAGTGCAGGGGGATGGGGTCAACAAGTAAAAAAGGCAGCCATAACCATGAATTCAACCCTCCACCCCTTTTACATGTGTTGTTTGTGTGCCAAATGTGAAAAAAGGGACATGGTTTTCACTGGATGCCCATGGCCATCATCTTGACTTTTTTTAACTTCCCCTCAGACAGCCCTGAGAAGCATACATTTGAAAAACAAATTCTCCATGAATGAATGCAAGATCTTATAGGGAAATCTAGTTCCCAAGAAAACAAACATAACACAGAAACATACATGAAAAACTCATTTGACTCACTCACCCTACCAAAATTCAGTGAAAAGGGAGCAAAAAAAAAAAAAACCACCCCCACACAAAGACACCATATGAAGTCTTGCAACCACACTCTTTTAAACGTAATGGGTCATAACTTAGTTTTGGGGGGGACAGTTTTGAATGCCTTTTGGTTTGAGGTCCAAATCCAATGGTATTGACTATTCAGCATCCCATGATCTGTTCACCATAAGGGAGTAGAAAAAGTAGAGAGAGAGTTAAGGATTTACTCTGTGTCCCCTCTTTGTCTCATCTGCTTGCTTTTTTCTCTAAGGCCACTTTCCTCGACCCACGGAGCATCTGCTTCTGACTCGCCTCCTTGTAGGTTGCAGCTAGATAGGTACTAAATTTTGCTATCCGTGTCATTCATGTATGTATGTATGTATGTATGTATGTATGTATGTATGTATCCATCCATCCATCCATCCATCCATCCACCCACCCATCCATCCATCCATCCATCCATCCATCCATCCATCCATCCATCCATCCAATTTCTATTACCTCCCATCTCCCCCCGAAAGGGGGACTCTGGGCGATTTATTTAATTCCTGTAAATAAATGTCCTTGCTGTTATAGTTAGAAAACCTTCTTCATCTCAGGTCAAATTCCTGTTCTCAGGAATCCTTATATAACATACAGAACGCTTCAACTTTGAACACTTCCATGTCTATCATAATTCAGGCTCCCAAAGAAACTTTCAACCACTCACTAAGCCATTATCTTCTCATCTTAGAGCTACTGGATCCCAGGCGGGTCAAGAAGAATCCTCTGGAGTAAAGAGCTTGAGGATTGTAGTCCAAACCATTCATGAGATTTTTTTTTCTTCCTAAGTCTGTACCGTATACTCCTCCTTTTCCTTCCTGGCCCAATTATCTGTATACGCTTCAGAGTTGTCCCTGGCCTAACTACCTTGGAGCCATCTGATGAAACGCTTCCTCTGCTGGGCTACTCTATTCATCACGAAACTCAGCAAAACCAGTTTGTATAACCTCCTATCAGTGGCCCTCCCACACAATTGATTTTTGGTCCCTAATGAAGCACAGGCTGATGGACAATTATTCATCTTGCAAAGATACATGGGACTTTTAAAGTTGTGGTACTTGGGAAGTTGTAAAAATGTATGCCTTCCAATTTAATATTAGCAATCCTTTTTTTTCCCTTCGATATAAGCAGGGTCATAACAGTAACACTGTTAACCATCAAGCAGAATTGCCCAGTAATGGCCCAACTGATGTGATTTTCAGAGTCTGTTTTCCTACTATTTGTAGGGAACAATGCATGGAAGGAGTGAAGCTTAACCATTTGTAAAGCAGGGCGATAACATTTCCGTTAAAAAATAAAGTTATGTCTCAGAGTATGCTACAAATAAAAATGGTTTTTAAAAAAGAATACCACAATTGAAATTAAATGAACATAACTTCAATTGAAAAAAAATGTGTAGGCCATTAAAGTGCACAAAATATCTAATCCACAGATCAGTTAAGATGGATTTGAGTCAATTTAGTCCTTTTAAATTCTTTTGCTTAACAGTTTCATTTTTGGCAGGATGGACTTCTTTGAAATGATTCAGCTAATGTTTGAAGGCTGTGGGGTTTTTTTAAGAACACAAGGCATTGTAAATTAGCTCATTTATGAAGTAAGTAATAGAGAGCTAATGCATTTGAGGGGAAATTGTACTTTTCTGGCTAGAACTGGAATTCTTAAGAGATGATATATTATACCCCCTGACTTTCAAAGCACATAGGACAGGATCCAGTTAATTGTATTTAAAAGCTGTTGATTTCTACCACTGTACCTTTTATCAGTCAAAAGCTGCTTTTTTCATACTGTGATATACTGAGTCTTGGGTACACAAAGTGCAGCCATCCAGATGTTGCTATACTATGTTTCTCAACAGGTGGGGCCAAGATGGTAGTGAGACAACAGCTTTTATGGAAACTCCTCTGAGCATTTTTTTATTTATGTCTCTCAGCTACTACAAGCCATGCAGGCAGGGGCTACTAGGAGTTGTAGTTGAGTAAAATCTGGAAACTGGAAGTTACATACTCAGTTGCACATGCTTGTCTAATTCTTTGTGTTATATAATAACACACGGCACACCCCAAATAGCACACATGTATATGGTTTGTTATGGATCTAAACAGGGATTTATTTAGCACATATCTTGATCGTCATTCCAAAACTTTAAAGGCTGTACCTTTATTCATGATGACAAATTCTCTGTCAGAATGGAGAACTTGCTCACTGGGGTGTATCTGCAATTAACTGAAAAATGTATGGCCTTTCCCTTTTTAAAAAACTCTTTATTATAAAATATGTTATTAGCAACAAATCCTATGAAAAAGCACATCCAGAAGGAAGAAAAATACAGAAAAATTCAGGAATGGCTTCTGTGAAAACACACTTCCCATTGTTTCATTTTTTTTGGGGGGGGGGAGAATTTGTTCCCGGTAATAACAAGTTGAGAGCCACTTTGGTGCAGTGGTTAGGGCACCAGGCTGTGAGACTGTGAGTTCTAGTCCCGCCTGAGGCATGAAGCCAGCTGGGTGACCTTGGGCCAGTCCCTCTCTTTCAGCCCTTGGCAGAATCCTGTGGCAAACCACTTCCAAAATACGTTGCCAAGAAAACAGAATGGAGTTTTCCATGTAGTTGCCTGGAGTCAAGTCTGACTTGAAGGCACAAAAAAAAACCACAACCCCCCCCCCAAACCCAAGTTGGCAAAAAGCAGAGGAGGTATATGTCGATGAAGGTTCTCAGTCATCCAGGTGGAACAGTCTGTGGCTTGAATCATGTCAACTGGATTTCTATTTTCTCAGTAGAAACGTTTCACTCCTTATCCAAGGAGCTTCTTCAGTCTGAGTAAAGTTAGTAAGGGAATCCTTAAATATGTTTCTAGGGTGGCTGTGTGACCTTGCACCTGGGGCTAGGTCATGGTTATTTTGAAATAAACATCTCAAAATAACCATGACCTAGCCCCAGGTGCAAGGTCACACAGCCACCTAGAAACATATTTAAGGATTCCCTTACTAACTTTACTCAGACTGAAGAAGCTCCTTGGATAAGGAGCGAAACGTTTCTACTGAGAAAATAGAAATCCAGTTGACATGATTCAAGCCACAGACAGAGGAGGTATAGCCATATAGACCTGCCCACACACCATCAGCCTCTTTGACATTTGCTCATTCAGTCATTCTGATCAGTGGACATGGTTAATAAAAGCACAGATGATGCACTCAGTAGGTACAAGTAATGGTGATGGAAGGGGCTAGTGAACATTTCTGCAAAAAATGTGTTGGCATCCAAAAGAAAATAATTTCATAATGATTACTATGCTATTATTGGAATAGTCTGGGGAGTTCGGTATTATACAGTTCACTACCAGCCACATTGTTCACTGAGCAACCTTGGGCCAGTTACTATCTCTCAACCTGACCTACTTCATAGGATTGAAGAATGGACCTGGGGATCACATATACTATCTTGGCCTCTCTGGACTAAAGGTGGAATAGCATAATAATAATAATAATAATAATAATAATAATAAAAATAATAATAACAACAACAACAACAACAACAGCAGCAGCAGCAGCAGCACAACAATAGCAACAATAATAATAGCAGCTGCATGGTAATTCTAAACATTATGAAGCAGAGCTAAGAACAATAATGAAATACAATGCAAAATACACATCCCTAATATACAAACATATTGACATTTCTTTGATACCAGAACTGGCACCCTGAAGCACTTGTTCTCTTGTCAAAACTGTAATCCTCAGAGTAGACCAATTAATTTTAGAAATATTGCCCAATACCACAATATTATGCAAATCTACTCAGAATAAAACCCACTGAGTTCAGTGGGAGGTATTTCCAGGTAACTGTACAAAGGATTGCAGCCTAAGTGAATTTGTTAATATACACATATCTATACAAACATAAAACAAAACAAAAAAATCATAAAAAAGGGGGTGTGTGGTGGCTCAGCGGGTAAGATGCCAGGCTTGTCGGATCAGAAGATCGCAAGTTTGGAGGTTCGAATCCCTAGCCCCGTGTGATGGAGTGAGCTCCTGCACTAGCTCCAGCTCTTGCCAACCTAGCAATTCGAAAGCATGCAAATACAAGTAGATGAATAGGTACCACTTCGGTGGGTAGGTAACAGCGTTCCGTGCGCGTCATGCGGCCACATGACCGTGGAAGCGTCTTCGGACAACGCTGGCTCTTCGGCTAACAAACGGAGATGAGCACTGGCCCCTAGAGTCGGACACGACTGCACAAATGTGCGGGGGGGGGGGAACCTTTACCTTTATATGTATATAGGCATGTGGTCAGATATTCTGACTGGATTTGCACCAATCCAGTATAAAAAGCCCAATAAACATGCCCTACTTAAGCTTTTTCTTCCACTCTGTTTAAGGTTCTTTCTGACATTTGGTCCATCAGGTTTTAATCTCTGGCCTAAACTTAGAAAGTCTTGAAGCTGCTTTAACATTTGCATAATCCTCAAAATGAGTGGATGCCTCTAGAAGGGCAATCCACTGCAATGGTTGTAAAGATTTGGACAGACTTTACTGATTAGACAAATGTTCAGACTGAAAATAATCTCAATCTGGGGTCCCTTGAAGGAAAGGCAGGATATAAATGTCATTTACAAACATATTCTGTAATACCTAAAACAATTAATTGAAGGCTAGATTTACTGCATTTGGCCTTTTCAATATTCTTTGTTGTGATTGGCTGATCTAAAATACTCTATTCATATCATTCAAGTCAATAAACATGGTAATCTTGAGCAGCTGGCCAATGAAACAACAGAATATTGAAAAGGTCAAAACATGGTAGTGATTTATATTGCCTGCAAGAAAGTACAATTCTAATAGTTCATCCACTTGACAAGAATAGAACGAAGAAAATAAAACAGCCAAACATGAATCCTCTGTTCTGCCAACATCATGAACAAGGATGGAATATGATTTCCATATCCTCCTATGGCCCAACACAGGAGAAGTAACACCACAGGACCAGAGTCAGCAGTTTATCTTCATCTAAAGGAAAAAGGACACTCATTTGAGGACATTAATGTTCACATTTTAGACAGAGAAGATAGGTGGTTTGAGAGAGGGGTCAAGGAATCCATTTATGCCAACTTGGAAAATCCTTCCTTGAATAGAGGTGGGGGCCTCAGGCACAGCCTTTCCCCTATCTTCCTTCCTGTTTGTCTTCTGTGCCTAGGAAGATTAAGACCATTTCGCAAGCTCAACAGCAGCATGGTGATCTTAACGATCCTCCTTTAGATGATAAAGGGACTTAGAAATAAACATCTCAAAATAACCATGACCTAGCCCCAGGTGCAAGGTCACACAGCCACCCTAGAAACATATTTAAGGATTCCCTTACTAACTTTACTCAGACTGAAGAAGCTCCTTGGATAAGGAGTGAAACGTTTCTACTGAGAAAATAGAAATCCAGTTGACATGATTCAAGCCACAGACTGTTCCACCTGGATGACTGAGAACCTTCATCGAAACATATTTCACTCTTTGAGCCAATGCCTGAGATGGCTGTGGTCCATTGGACAGGGCATTCATGCATCTACCTCATAAGTAGGATAAATGCAAGAATACAACAATTTACACATGATAGTTCCTCTTAAGGTGCTTTCTTTGTAAAACTTTTTTGGGGGGCAGACAGCTCAGTACTTACTGTGATGTTTTGGGGGGAGGGTAGTTTTGTGTGTGATTCTGAAAAAAACTGTGTCTCAGTGGATTCATTTTGCTTCCATTTCTGTCAGCATGAAGGCACTAAGTTTATTGTTACAGAGTGAGACCTTACACATGCACACACATATTTGTCAGACTACATACTTTTCCATTGCAGAATGTATCCTCCAGAGCTTCCCTGAAAGCTAGTTTTCACACCTTCCTTCCAAAAGATTTTTGCACTATGGCTATTTCTTTCCTCCAGTGCTCCTTTCTACACACATACCTCACACACAGATTGATGCCTCCTATTTTTAATGCCTTCAATTCTTAATCTAGATGTTCTTAATCCAATTTAATTGATCTAGCATATCCAGCCTTATTTTCTAAGAAAGAATGTATCCTTTGCAAGTGTTGCTGTGCTGAAGAGGATCTGATTCAAAGCCATGAATGTTGCCTAAAACAGTGGCTAAATAGTCTCAAGTTTAAAAAAAACAGGAGAGTTTAAGCATGAAAAGTATGATCTTCTTTGGAAGATATCCTCTGAATGTAGCAGTATATGTGGAACTATGTAGAGAGCTAAGGAAGCAGACAGTAAAGACAACTTGGAGATACACAGATGCAGGAGAAAGGTTTGAAAATACCTAACAGAAAGTGACCCAGCAAATTGTAGAGAAATGGGGAGAGTGAAATGGGTAGACTGAGGTGGTGGAAGCAAAGGAGGACTTCTCTTCATAGAAACGAAAGCACCTAGCTAACCTTGGCAGAAGAAGGAGGAGGGAAAGTTGGGGAGGGGGGAAATAACCAAGAAGGATTGTATCTGGCCAATACTTGGATGGGAGGCCCTCAGAAAGCCCAGGGTTCTAGACTAGGCTGGGAAAACAAAACAAGAAGTTGACAGTGGCAAATCACTCTCATGCTGTGGCCAAGCACACCACAAGAGGAGTTGAACTTGACTCTAGGGAATCTTTCTTTTTTAGCCTGATTTTTAAATAGCTGCAAACAACACTTGAATGCCTGATAGCATCCTGTGTTTAGTTGACTAGAATATATTATCTCTATGCTTCCCAAACTCTCTTCATCTAATTCTTCCCTGGAGTAGGTGGTTCTTCTGAATTAACCTTCTTTCCAAAGTTAATCTGATGCATTTTACTTTTAAATTTCTTTATTTTGCATGAAAAAATGATTGCATTCATCATTTAGTATTCTGTTCTTCTTTAGGTTAATTGTGTTTGTTTTAATAAATGTGGATTGAAATTACAAATATGGTGGTATCAAAGTTGTTTCTGTGTAGTGCTTTTGCAAAGGGTAGAAGTGTTTGAATGCCATAGAAAAACTCTAAACAACAAAGACTAACAGATACACATGAGCTGAAGAATCTGAGAGCTATGCTGAACGCTGTGTATTTCAATTATACATTCATTTTGCAATCCCTAGTGAAGCTGATATCATAGAGGTGTAAAATGTTGTCCTCAACAAGGATGAAAAGCCTTGAATCACCAACCCACCCCTTCCACAAAATCTGATTGTCTGGACAATTGCCCCTTGCCTCTCTGGGAATAAAGAAAGAAACATGCTTCTTTCCATGAAGTAAGGACAGGATTTCAAGATGGACAGGAGAGCGGTGGAGCTCAAGTTATTGATGCCATGTAGTCCCAGAAGGTGTTCTAAGAAACATCCTATGCTTAGGCCACTGAAAGGTTCCTCAACTTTGAGCTTTGTCAAAGTACAAAAAGTGTGTCTCCTAGGGTGCCTCAGATCTGCTCTTTTTGTGACTCCCAGAACCCCCAGAATCAATGGATCCCCAAAAGCTGCTCTTTCTTTGCATTATGAAAGGTATATTTTTAAAAACCAAAATGAGGACCTTAAGCCCTCCAAGGCCTATACATCCCAGCTTTTTCCATTTTATAACACAGCCGTTAGCAGGCCGTAGAGAGATCAGTGCAGCCCTTGACTTAACGGAAACTGTGCACACTTGCTCTACATAATCCTAGTCTGAAGCAGGTAAGCAAGAAGCATACTTATCTGAAGAATCTAGCTGTGATTTGCAGTACTCAAAGAAAAGAACAGATTTAGATTCTCCTTGACTTGTTAGGGCACCCCTGAGGCCATCTTGCAAAGCAGCTGAGTAAACTTTTGCAGTGCTTCTAATGTTCGGGCACAAAGTTTTAACATATACCTGACAGGTCTTAAGTGATTTTTGTGTAGATTTCTTTCAGACCCAGCTCTTGTGTAGGTAATGGCAGCAACTTTTCCCTTGTTGCTCAGAGCAGTGAGCAATGCTGATCCAGAATTTTGTTTGGGGTCCCTAAAAAGAGTCTTCTTGCACTTTAGCTTTTTCATCAAAATGAGGCTTGTAGAACATAGAGTGAATCCCTGTCTAGTTTACCAATTTCATTGTGCTGCACTTCCCTTGAACATTTCATTTCATTTATTTGATTTGTTAGTTGCCCTGTAACACTTGTCCCCATTCATTTGTTCCAAAATATAATCGAAAACATCACACATTGTGTCATCATGGAAGAGAGTAGCACAATATTAATTCAATTGTTTAAAAGCAAAGAATAAAATCATGGCAAGGTTAGATATAACATAGATTGGTAAAATCCCTGTGAAAATACTGTGACAGTAAGTCTAGGTAAAGAGTAAAGGCAAAGGTTTTCCCCTGCACAGTCATGTCCGACTCTAGGGGCCAGTGCTCATCTCTGTTTCTTAGACGAAGAGCCAGCGCTGTCCAGAGATGCTTCCGCGGTCATGTGGCCGGCATGACACACACAGAAAGCTGTTACTATCCTACCGAAGTGGTACCTATTAATCTACTTGCATTTGCATGCTTTCGAATTGCTAGGTTGGCAAGAGCTGGGGCAAGTGTGGGAGCTCACTCCATCACGTGGTGCTCGGGTCTCGAACCGCTGACCTTCTGATCGATAAGATGCTTTCCCTTTGTAGACAGTAAGCCGACAAAGTTTAAATTACTTGTGAGAACACAAAGGCTGAAAAGCATCAAAGTAAGTATCCAGATCATCAAATACCAGCTGGATAATCTATTAGAGATGCTATAGTAGTGGATTCCTGCACTGGACAAGGGATTGGATTAGGGGATCTCCAGGGATCCTTTGAACCCTTACATTCTATAATTCTATGAATTATATGAATTCTAGAATCTATTTCAATTATTAGTTTCTGGGGATAATTATCCTGATACCCAATAATTATTCCATACCCAATAATCCCCATAGAAGTTGACATGGAAGGCATTAAATCCTGAGTTGCTTCAGATATTGTGTTGGAAAGAATATCAGAAGTACCTCTGAACTATCTAAGATCAAGGCATATTCAGTTGTCCAGCATTTATTTATTATGGATGCTTTCATATTTTTGAGAAAGTTATTAATTTTCCTGTGTAATCTGGGCACAGGGTTATTCTGGATTTCTTGATATACTGTATGCTGGTATACTGAAGTATTGTTTCTGCTTTGTGAATGTAGTCTTTTTTAATTCATGATGACAATAGGCAGGAACTTCATATTAGGGTGTGCTTTTAATAGGTATCTTCATGGCCATATTTTCCTGCATGCTGATTGGATTCTATTGTAAATATAGTAAATATCTGGGGAGATACATAGTTCAAATGTCCTTAATACCACTGATGTATTGATGTCCTTCTATGAAAGCCCTCAAGAAGTATTCAACCTAGTCCAATTATCATATCTAATTTCCTTTGTTTATTTCTGACTAATAATTACTGTATATACCCCAAGAATATAAAAATACATTTATTTACAATATATTGGGCTTATATTAAACCCAAATATATATTGGGTTTCTTTAGTATTTTCATGTGTAGCCTATTGGCATTTAAAGGAATCAAACAATTTTCCTTGATTTATAAGCCTCCCAGAGGAACTTGACACACCTTTAATTCTTCCCTTTGGGCATATGTGTGCATAACATGTAGGCTTTCTAGGGTCCCCTGCAAACCATCAGGGAGATGAGACATTCCTAAATAAAGAAAACTAAATAAAAAAGGAGCATCTTGAATTTTGATCTTCTTCTGCCTTGCTGGAATCAACCAGATTATATGAATGGTAGAAAGTATGAGCTTCGGGCACTAACTTTCACTGGCTAAGATGTTAATATTTTATATAAGCCTAAAGCATACCCAATTAAAGCAAGATCAGAAACATCTACAAGTAAATTCAAGACAAGCATTGTGGTTTTAGACCACCATAAATTCTTATCCTCCCCCCCACAAAAAAAGCTACAGCAAAATAACATTAAGAGTCTGGCAAAAATCAGAGAAAGCCTTTTTTTCTAGAACCTCCCCCCCCCCCATTTCTTTATCTGCTGCCAAGCTCTGTGATATACTAAAAAACTATTGCCACTAATCCTGTGAAATTCAGTCTTCACACGTTAGTTAGATGAAGAAAAATAGAGATAGCTTACATTTATTCAGTAGATCTGGATTCCAGTAGATTTATAGTAGATCTGCGTACAAGCGAGATGGAATGGATGAGAGCTGCATCCCCACAGCCCTCCTGCTTGCAGGTGTGTCCAAAGCATAATGGAGAATGTTAATCCACCAAACTCAAGGAGGAGGAGTAAGAGGAGATCAGGTGACTCAGGTAACATCCCACAAGCACAGTAGAGATGTGTTTTCTAGAAAGACCCCCTATTATGCTTATGAGACAATGCTGAGTTGACTCCTGATAATCCCAACACTACTTAACTGGAGGTCAAAGAGGTAAGTAGAGAAAACAGACACAAAAACCGTGTTCTTACAGATATATTCTTGATGGAGTCTCAGCCAATTTATCACTGGCTAAACTAATTTCTGTTTATTATTACCTGTGTTTCTTGATCCCAAAACTACTTTGGATGTTCCTCTTCTATCTCCAGCTGCCTTGATCCTCTATTTTTAAATGACGTGTTTTCCCACAAAAACTGTCTTAAAATTCAGCTACTTTCAAGGGTCAGGGAGAAAGAGGAATCCTGTGAGCGTATATGCTAATTGTAAATGCTGTCCATAAGTATCTTAACATCAGCATGTGCCTAAAACAATATATTTCTTCACCTCCAGTTTTATAACCACAGCTTTCTCATTTTTAAAAAAAGTCAAGCCATGCTTGCAATCAAATATAATCTATGATATATACATCTGGAATATATATTGTATATTGCTATGCTAGAATTATTTAAAGTCCAGTTTAACAGCAATTGATAATTTTGCAGATGCCACAGATTGTTTGCTTCTGTTTCATTCTTCTTAATAGTTTCCATCAATGACTTGTTTAGTGTTACATCCAAACTAAGATTCCTAGCTTCTCTCTCAGGACAAACCACTCTCACTGTCAAGAGGAAACAAGCAGGAATCATTCAACAAGTTTGCTTTACCAGGTAGCTCATTTATTCCAAGAGTATCATAGTCTAAAACAGTACACTATGTTAGGCATTATAAGAAAATGATGATCCAGCATTATCTTAAATCATTAGATTTCTTAATATGCTGAAGTATTGTTAGCTTGGGTCATCAAGCACTTCACCAAGTCGGGTGGCTACATCTTGAGGACTTTCTTCTTGACAAAGTGCTGCTGGAAGAAAATCTTCTACTTGAAGGTATTTTCTATTTGAATCTACCTATTTCAAGTCCAAGTCCTGCTTAAAGTTAAGCAACCAGAATAAGGGAAGCAGAGATCTTAACATAACATATGTGTTGTCGGGTCTAAACCCACTTATTATGGACTTCTCTAAATATACATGTTAGAAATGAGAGATAAATATATGATTCACCTGACCCTACCCAGTTGCTCTTCTGAAAGATGGAAGGAAAAGGAGACTAATGAAAATTCCTCTGGTTTCCATGAAACTATCACCGTTTAAACACTACTTTTGCCTTTCTGGTCTTATAGGTTATAATTTCCTGTTATCTGGGAAAGGGTGTTTTAAGCAGCTTTTTGTAGATGATTAGGTATTTGCTGATCATTCTGGACATTTTACAAAGATAAATATATGTTAAATGGTTTTCTTGTTAAGCCCAGTGTAGAAGTAACCCCTCAAGGCCAGACAGTAATTACTCCTAATAACAAATTAAAGCATTACCTAGTTCTTTTCCATTTTTCATTTTGAAGGGGAAATCACCTTATAGAGCTGAACACTTGAAACTGCAGATTCATATTTTTTTTTATAAAGCCTTTCCTTTCCTTGCCTTTCCTTGCCTTTCCTTTCTTTTTTATAACACCTGGAGGTAATAGAATGTGCTTATGGAAATAGATGGATTGTAAGCCATTTATTTACAAGGTAATTCAGTTTAACTTTTAATGACCCTACAAAAGGATCCACTAGTTCTGCTATCTTTACAGAAATGCTAAAGGGAAGGTCTGTGGCTTGAATCATGTCAACTGGATTTCTATTTAAATAGAAATCCAGTTGACATGATTCAAGCCACAGACTGTTCCACCTGGATGACTGAGAACCTTCATCGGCTAAGGGAAGGGTTGTGAGAGGGCATCAGAGGTTGCATCTGAGCAGAAAAAGCAAATAAATGGCAAAGCATACCCACTACAAGGGGCGTGATGGCTCAGTGGGTAAGATGCCAGGCTTGTCGATCGGAAGATCGCAAGTTCGGAGGTTTGAATCCCTAGCCCCGCGTGACGGAGTGAGCTCCCGCACTCGCCCCAGCTCTTGCCAACCTAGCAATTCGAAAGAATGCAAATGCAAGTAGATGAATAGGTACCACTTCAGTGGGTAGGTAACAGCGTTCTGCACACGTCATGATGGACAAATGACCATGGAAGCATCTTCGGACAACGCTGGCTCTTCGGCTAACAAATGGAGATGAGCACCGGCCCCTAGAGTTGGACACGACTGCACAAATGTGCGGTGGGAACCTTTACCTTTATACCCACTACCCTTAACAGCATTAAAGAAGCAGGACAGGTACTGCTGCCATGCACTTTAAAGGCAGTGTGGCTATAAAAAGGACACAGAGCTGCAGGGAGTTACATATGGTGGCTTTATGCTTCAACTGGGTTGCTGATTACACAGTCATGTATGTACACAATATGTAGCCCTCAAGACATCACAAATCTCCTATCATCCTTCATTACTGATCATATTGTTTGGGTCCACTGCAAGAAGTGGTCAGCAACAACTGAATGGCTGCACACTGAGTACCTGTACAATGAAGCGGTAATGTAAAACCCCAGGATATTTATTTATTACTATATTTACAGACCTCTGACTCCACATGGTCTCCTGGAACTTTACAGCATAACTGTAAAACCATGAAAAACCTAAAACCTTCCATTAAAACTATAAACAACAATAAGTCTCCTGGCACTCAGAGAGACAGTGGCATTATTGATTAAAAGCTCTGCAAAACAATTCTGTTTTAACTGTTTGCTTGAAAACTGTCAGAGATGGAATCTGAGGGCAGCTGTTTCATAAATGTAGAGCAAAGGCTAAGAAACATTGTTTTCTAGCTTTCCTTCCAAAAACTTACAAAGGGAAGGACTTTAATATCTTGATTCAGGATGCACGCACTGGATGGATCAGATTCAGATAGCTGGGAAGGTACCAACTCATGTAGGCCTTTGTAAGTAACTACCAGCACTTGGAAATGTACTCTGAAGCTACTGGAAAATGATCCACTACTTGTATCAGCAGAGTTACATGATTGTGGTGGCTGTCTGAACCAACTGTAGCTTCTGGTAGTCTTTAAGGGTGGCCCCATGTGGAGGGCATTCCTGTAGTCCATCCTGGAGATGATGTACACATGACATTGAGTCATGATGCACTAATGATGTAAAGATAATGTTGGCAAGAACTCACCTCTCTATACGTCATAATATTTTCCCACCATAGGCTATGTGTGTCTTTACAAAGTTATTAGACTATTGACTCAATTGGAAGATACTGGAAGACAACAGAACAGTGTCACCTTGCAGGACCCAGGAAATGTGCCTTCTCTGTTATGGTACCTGCCCTCTGGAATGATATTCCTCAAGAGATGCATATAGTTCCTGCCTTAATGATATTCAGAAAATCATTAAAAACTTGATTGTTCTCCCAGGCCTTGGGATATGGTAGTTGTAGAGTCCCCATGGTTTAGGTTTTTATTGGTAGTGTACAGTCATTCAATCAGTTGCAATATATATCTATATATCTATATCTATATCTATCTAGAGACATAGAGATATTATACACACACACACACACACAGAGAGAGAGAGAGAGAGAGAGAGAGAGAGAGAGAGAGAGAGTATAAAAGAGAGAGAGAGTATAAAAACCACCCAGAGTCATTAAGGGGTAGGGTGGCCACAAAATTGGATTAAATAAATAAATAGAAAGACATTAAAGCAAAAAGTATTATACCATGCAGTCTAGCCTAGCCTACCTCAGAATGGTGCTCCATCACTGTTATAAAAGGGAAATTCAATGGCCAAACCAATATCGTTTTGCATATGACTGAGAGAGGGCATCAGAGTGCTCCAGGCTGCCAAACAGCAAGTGGAACAAGTTTATGTTTGGGATTGTTATTTTATGAAAAATCCCAGAAATATAATGGAACATCTTTCATTTACACAGTTTAGGGAAACAGTAAGGGAAAAAAATCAGGTATCTTTGCCACTGACTTGCAAGTACTTACAGGACAAAAGGTTTCAGTAAATGATAATTTTCACCCATAGCATGATCAGGTTTGATTGTAAAAGTTTGCAATATATGCATATGCAATTAAGATGCATAAAGAGTGGATTCTAATACTATGTAAGTATACATCCTCAGATACACAATTTTCCTTCATCCACCTTCCTTCTGCAAACACAATACAATTTGCTCTGGGGAGGTTTTTTTTTAAAAAAATATTAAATGAATTTAATAAACCACTTGATTCTACCCAATTTATTTACAGTATAATGTTCCAAGATGGTTTCCACAATCCATCCATGATAAGAGCCATTGAAGGTCATGGATCCTATTAATCCAAAGGGCATTTTGAGAACCAATTTGGTCTAGTGGTTAAGGCGCTGGGCTAGAAACCAGGAGGCTGTGAGTTCTAGTCCCGCCTTAGGCATGAAAGCCAGCTCGGTGACCTTTGGCCAGTCACTCTCTCTCAGCCCAACTCACCTCACAGTGTTTCTGTTGTGGGGAAAATAGGAGGATAAATAAATAAATAAATAAATAAATAAATTTCTGAGGGTCTAGAGGCACTTTCATTTCTGTGCAATAGGAAAAAGAGTTGCATGATTTACACACACAAAAGTAACACACCTGTCTCCCTCCCCCAAAAGCCTTGTAACACCTTTAAATACTAACATATATTATGGAGCATGCTTTCATGCACTTCCATTAGCCAACTACTATGATTAACAACTTATCTGAATCACAGATTAAAGAACTCTGTGGATTACTTTTAGCCTGTCTTACTTTTCTCTTGGCCTATGTTAACAGTGGGCACGCTGGCTCAGTCTCACACAGAGGATGATTTTTATTTTTTTTACCCTTCCTTTTCAAATGTTCAGCAGATGTCTTAGGAGAGCAGCCAATTCTGGCTATAAAGAGCATAGCAAAAGAAACTGGCCAGAGAGAAGAATTCTAAGTGTTGTAAAAGAAGATATAAGTTCAGTCACTAATCATGACAATTAAAGACTTCCCCTTTTCTAATCATCAGTTCATTTGGAAACTTATACAAAGATGTATGTCACTCTCTATTGATAGATTTATCTGACTTCCTGTCAAAATCAATGTGCATTGACAAAAAACTATTTTGTTGTTTTTGCCACAGAAATCTATGCTGGCATTTTTGCCCATGGAGATTTGGCTAGTCATTGTCAGCATGAGGTGCCAGCAAGAGCTTTTTACTGTTGTGTTGTGTTTTTTGTTTTTTTTTAATGATGCCAGCTGCTTCCCTGGCTTAGAATTTTTGGTTCAGATTGTAAATGGGGGTGAAAAATCCATATCCACCTCAGCCTGTTCTGGGGAAGACAACAGGGATTTGATTTATGAATTCTTCTTGCACATCTAAGAACCAGTGGCAGTTACTGTGAAGCTCTGAACATCAGAAATGAGAAACAGGGAATTCTGGCTGAGGATAACCTAGGCCACTCTGGGACAGTACGAGTGACCAGTTGCTGGCAGAAATGTCAAACATATCACACACCCCTGTAGCAAACCACAGATGACATTTTGGCTCTGCTTCTTGTTGACAGATCTGATAACTTAGGTAACTTTGACTTAAGACTTGGACATTGACTTAATAATGTGAGCAATAACTATCCTTTAAATCAATCATTGTCAAATTATATTTCGGGGAATTCTGAGGTTCCTTGGAAAACATTCAAAGCTCTCTTAATAACAATATCAACAGTAATGGACAAAATAACCCCCCTTTAAAGGCAGCTTGCACTTTTAGTACTGGCAATGTAGTTAATATGCTGCCACATGGAGGGAAGTACAAGATGTTATTTTGGGGGATGGGTGGTTGTATTTGTGTATTTTAATATAGGGCCATACAAGATTTTGTTAAATCTGCATTTTCAAATACATCAGTCTGATCCATTCCTCCTGAATGAGCAGTGGATTAGAATAATTATCTTTCAGATTTTGTGACACAGTTCTTATCTCAAAAATCATACCAAAATAGATCTGGAAATCTAATAAATAACATGTTTTATTTCTGTTTTGAGAAAATGCACAGAAATTGTGTTTAAATATGAGGTTTCATTCCTTTTATTAAAAGCCATCAGGTTAATGTGGACACAGAGAGAAACAGATTTAAGAATAAATATATGTGAACATAGCGTACACAATGAAGAGACTGCTATCTGCCCATTTGAGAACAGAGCTCTGCTGAAAATTTCTTCGCTATTTCTTTTTAATATCCTCATTCCTTTCCCCAGAGAAATTATTTGCCCAATGTCTCTGTCCACAGGTTTGGTGCAGAATATCAAGAAGCCTTTTATGTTCCACTCTAATACAAATAATCCACCTACATATATGCTTTTTGAGTGATTTGGGACTTCTGTCTCTTGACGTTCAGTGCAAGCAGAGAGGTTGTTCTGGAACTGGCTCCAGGAATCAGATGACTCCTCTTCAAAACTGCCACAGATCCCAATCATCCAGTGCTTCCCAAACTTTTTCCTTCACTACCCAAAACTGCTTATCAGAAAGTCCTTTTTACCCAATGTAGGTAAAACACTTTAAGTCAATTTAATGGGTTTGTGTGTCGTCACCCAAAGAAACACCACTTTTACCCAATTTTGGGCAATTTACCCAGGTTTGGGAAGCACTGCAATAATCGTATCATTTTGGAAGCCTCAGGAAGGAACAAGAAAGTCAAGATAACGACCATGACTGAAGCCTCACTCTTTGTTGGGTGTGTGTGTGCATTGTGCATGTGTTGCACATAAAAGAAGGTGGGGCTTTGATTGCAGGATCATGGCAATCATTTTCACTTTTTTGACCACCTCCTTTACCCCATCCCCCCACAGATGCCTCTGGAAACTCATGACATCAATTACTCTATTCCTGCTCTGGAATTTCATCAGGTTCCCTGATTTTGGAAGTCTGCATTTGAATACATTTGAATGAAGTCCATACAGAAGAGGCTTCTGAACCTCTCCCTCCCAAAGTGTGTTCTCTCTCTCTCTCTCTCTCTCTCTTTTATTTATTTATTTATTTATTTATTTATTTATTTATTTATTTATTTATTTATATGACTTGTTTCTCAAATAATTAGATTTGCACTTCTTTGAATTTGGCAGTATTGAACTCAGTTCAAAAACTGTGTAAAAGGACAAAAATATAAAATTTACCTGGATAAAATGCACTTTTGCTGTTCCTGGGAGAACATCTTGATTAATATAGCAAGAGGAACAAACCTAGATTTTTGATCCTAACCACAATAAGGCCAAAATGATGAAACACATGTCGTGACATAAGAGCACATGCTCTACTCTGTTGTGTTTCTGTTGCAACATCACGTGTAAGCCTATAACAAGTGGGGTTTGCATTGTGATGTTGCAATACACATTTCATCACTTGCATCCCTTGCCCCTCCCCCACAGATATCTATATCAGAGCTTTCAAAAGTTTTCCCGCGGCGACACACCAACCACCGTTGGTGTGTCGCTGCAGGAAAACCCGGAAGTGCCGCCATTGCGGCAGCGTGCAAAAACCCGGAAGCACTGCTGCCGCTTTTGGATTTTTGCGCGCCGCCATTGCTGTGTCACCGCGGGAAAACCCGGAAGTGCTGATGATGATCAGCGCTTCCGGGTTGTGTGGCAACCCACCAGACTGTGTGTGGTGACACACTTTTGTGTCGTGACACACAGTTTGGAAAGCTCTGATCTATAGGAACAAATAAAACCAATACTGTTTTCTGTGAATTCTATCATCTGTCCAGCCAAGCAGAAGATATATTGTTCCTGTTGTTTTTAATTGCTGTGAGCTGCCCAGAGTCACATATGTGAGATGGGCGGCTATACAAATTGAATGAATGAATGAATGAAAATTATATGCACAAATAGAGATGAAGAGTACCTGTGATAATCAGGAGACCTGAATTGATCAGGGCAGTAGAAACCACATCCTATGAAGAGAGATTGAAGGAACCAGAAATATTTAGTTTTGAGAAGAAAAACCTGATGGGAAAGGGTATATGATAACACTCTTCAAAACTTTGAA
The DNA here is from genome assembly GCA_023362775.1 of Charina bottae. NCBI lineage: Eukaryota > Metazoa > Chordata > Lepidosauria > Squamata > Charinaidae > Charina > Charina bottae. Next base: position 228,751,664 of record JALMGJ010000001.1, on the reverse strand, counting down.
AGGATGTGCCATAGAAGAACATGAAAAAAATTTCTCTATCATTCCATAGTGCAGAATAATATACTGTAATGGATTTAAGCTACAAGAAAGAAGATTTCAACTGAAAGTTACGAAAAAAATAATCACAATGAGAGCATTTGACATTAGAATCAAATACTCAGAGAAATAGTGGGCTTGCTTTCATTGTACACATTTGATCAGCAGCTAGAAAGTCATCTTTTGGAGGTGCTTCAATATGGATTCTTTCACTAAGTTTGGGGGGGGGGTGGACATGATGGCCTAAATAGCTCCCTCCAATGCTATAATTTTAAAATTATTTTTCCCTTTAAAAAATCACTTTTTAAAAAGTAAGCCCTGCAAGATGATTGAAAAACCAAATAATATCTCAATTCTCATTTGCCCCTTATCACTCTTCAGTCCAAAGGGTCTGGAGTTTCTTGGGACACTCCAGAATTGGAGTAGTTCAAAGAGAGCTTTTGATGCTATTCCAGCACACATGCTGCCATCATGCTAAATACATCCTACTGTCACTGGGTGTGGAGGACAACTATTACATGCAGGTATGCCTGCACTAAATCTCACTCAATGAAAGAAAGAGCATGCCCATATACTTGTCCTCCATGAGTGTATTTTCTCTGTGCAAGAAAATTAAGCAATGCTATTGGATGAGGAAGAATTTCACTGGATTGTACATCATAACATTCAGACGCATCCCTTCTATGCAATAAACATTTACTCAAAGATTTTGGGCAGCTGATGCATGCTTCTACATAATCCTCTATCTCAGGGGTGGGGAACCTTTTTTCTGCCAAGGGCCATTTGGATATTTATAACCGAGGACCGGGGGTGGGGTGGTGGGTGGTGGGGGCCAGAGTTTGCAGGCAGGAGCCAATCACAAGCACTGGGGGGCAGGGTTTGCGGGCGGGAGCCAGTCGCGTGGAAGGAGCGGGTTTGCAGGCGGGAGCCCCGCGGGCCTTATATGGCCCATGGGCCTGACGTTGCCCACCCCTGCTCTATCTGTACTGTACAGTAGTATCTTCTGCTGCAAAATGAATGGAAGAAAAGGTCTTGAAATGTACTGAGTCCTATCAGATGCAGACAGTACCGTATATCTCTGGATACTCTTGTGGCATTATCTGCAATCCAGCAATGCTACATCACAGTCTGACAAGTGTCAACTGCTCTGCAACCACCAGGAGATGTCTTTCTTTTTCTCCTACACTTTTGCATTGGCAGGAGCAGGCACAGGAGGAGGAAGGACATTTCCTGCCCTTTGTGTTTAGGTTGGAGAAGCTCCTAACCACATGTCCTACCCTCTAATTTGGATTTTAAGACAAAGCAAGCTCCAGAAAGTGTCTGGAGGAAAAGAAGAGGGAGTTAATTCTGCTGAGAATGCCCAGAGAACAAACAAGAGGCAGAGCTTACTATCTCTGCCTATGCAACACTGGATTGGATTGGATTGGATTGGATTGGATTGGATTGGATTGGATTGGATTGGATTGGATTGGATTGGATTCGATGGAATACTGAAATCATTCAGTTGAAACTGAACTCCATAGAATATAATAGGATATACCTCTGAGTATACAGTACATAGATCATACAGGATATAGGAACCAAATTATGCCAATAATAGAAACTCTGAAGAACTTCCAACCAAAAAATAAAGAAAATATTTTCCTTAACATTTGATTCCAGGTTTTGTTTAATCAGCTCTTACAAAAAAATATTTGAACATTGGGAGGGGAAAAAAATCTAAGGAGTACTTAAAATCTAACTCTAATTTGGTGTATGTTGGAACCCAACATGAAATTTCATTGAGAACACAGTGATTTTATTGTTATGGTCTCCTATTTTTTTGCCAAGATAGGATTGCACAAGGAAATAAATCTTAGGTATGATTTAACCTGATGGGAGACCTGCACTCTTTCTTCTATTTGAAACCAACATAACATCAAAGGGCCTACTTGTAAAAATATTTTAAATAAATGATATTTATACCGGCTGAAGATTACAATCCTACCATATGCTCAATTTGGCAAAAGCCACACCTAAAAGTTTAGATACAGATTTCCCATAAATGGAATTCCACTCATGGGGATGGCCCTACTGGAGAAAGTCAGATGCGTAGTAAATGGATAGTATGTCAATGGGCAGTCTTTACCAAATCCTCCTTCCTCTGCTATTCTTGTGATCTGAAAGATCATTTGAACCTCAAAAACACAGAAGAGGACAGAGCTCCAGTGACTGAAGTGCTAGGAACACAGCCTTCAGAAACCATGGATGTGATCCTAGGAAAATATCCAACAAAGTGTTTATGGAACTGAGGCTGTTAGATCTAATTCCCCTGGATTCAAAATTTTTAAAAAAGGTTAGGCTGTGACAGAATCAGCCCAATCAGAAATGACCCATTGGGTGACCTTGCCATTTTGTGATAAGGTACAGCATGGCTGTTCCTAAGGTGCAGGTAATCACTTGACCGATCCCAAAATGAGATGGATGGTCCCCCCATCTTCAGAGAAGGAAATTATAGGACAAAGCTACAGGTTTGTATCAGTACCCCAAGGTAGACCAGACTAAGAACTTAATGCCATATAGGTCAGGACTATTTTTAATGCAACCGCTATAGTAACAGAATCTTGCAAGTCTGAATGTGCTTCCCCGCTCCCTCCCTTTATCTTTGTGTGAACTAGGAAAGGATGTTTTCTTAAGTTATTTTCTTGGCCAGGGCTCAAGCTCCACTTATCTGACCATTGTCTTTGTAGTGGCTCTTCCTCCTGTCCTTCTCTACAGTTTGTTTACTGCCTCTTTTCCCCAGTTTTAACCACATGATCACAATATTTCACAATTACAGCAGTATTTTTAATCTAGTCTCATTTTCTCATATTTTGCACTTTTGGATACTTTTTTGTTGTTCATTCATTCAGTCACTTCCGATTCTTTGTGACTTCATGGACCAGCCCACGTCAGAGCTTCCTGTCAGCCGTCGCCATCCCCAGCTCCTCCAAGGTCGAGTCCGTCACCTCCAGAATATCATCCATCCATCTTGCCCTTGGTTGGCCTCTCTTCCTTTTGCCTTCCACCTTCCCCAGCATACTTTGGATACTTACATTTCAGTTACTTGTATGGTTTGCTTCTACCCCCATACACACACACCAGAAAAGCTTTCTTCATTCTCCATCTTTCTTCTTTCCTCCATCAGTTGGTGTTTTTGTTTCACTTCTACCTCCTCTCTGGGGGCATATGCAGGGGAGGTAAAATAAAGATGGCAGTAGCAATCACAGGATTGAAGCCACACCCATTTTACATGTACCATATCAAACTGCACTGTTGTGGCCGCCATCTCGTGCCATCTTTTTTAAAACACACACACCCAAGCATCTCTGACACTATCTGTGTCTTATTCATGGAAAGATCTTCTGTGATTTCCAAAATGCCAAAATTTCTAAAGCTGATCCTAAGCCAGTGAAAATGTCCAAATCCCAGCACTAGAAATGTTATAGATGACAGTATTTTGAATAACTCTGTACCAAAGGCAGAAAAGCTCTTTCCATATCAGCTATTGGGGTGCTGTTATTGTCAGCTGTAATGATTTTGCGTAGTAAAAATCCCTCATTGTCTCAAATCTTTTTTCCCCATAAATTCTTGCCCTGCTGAATCCATTGCTTTATTTCTCTCTCCATCGATGTAAATAGTCTTTATAAGCTTTTCCAACTACAGTGGAGACTTTTAAAAACAACTAAGGAAAAGAAAACCCCAAACACTTTGTAGTTTCATTTCACCTCTTCCTTGTTTGTATTTTCATAGAAACACTACAAAGAGGAACTTTGAGTTTCCATTACCAGGAGAGTCCAGTGTTGCAACATTAAGTTAAGAACCACAGAGTTTCTATTTAAGCTTACCTGGCACACTCAGCTCTGCCAGATGTAGGTCTGCTATCACATCATTTGATCTGCTGACAATGTGTGCTTGACTAAAAAAAAGAAAGAAAGAAAGAAAGGAAAGGAAAGGAAATGCCTAGGTGACTCCTATCCAAATCACACATATTCTTTTGGTTAAGAATGAAATGTGAGACTGAATTTAGCCTTTAATTACATTTCCTTCCTTACCTCCAACAAACAAAATTTTATAACCTTTCCAATGAAGAAAGCCATATTTTGTAAATTACTTGCTTGGAATCTTCCCAGGAGCAAAGTTACTTAGGAAACATTCTATTATTTGGATTAATCAAAGGTAGAGGGTCATTTTCAAGTATTCACTCTGCTCATTTTGTCTGTTGGGCAGTGGCCGGTGGGCGCATCAGAGGATTTTTCCTCTTTTTTCTTTGCAAATTGTATTTCACACAGCTACTTGGCCAATGGGAAGGATTTGTGGGACATAAGCATTACTTAAAGCAGTGTGTGTGTGTGTGTGTATGTGTGTGTATACAGCAGAAGTTGCCTTTCATTAGAGTCCCCTTTGGGGGAGATGGGGCGGTGATATAAATTGAATTATAAATAAATAAATTATAGGACTGAATAAGCTTTAAAAATGGAGAGACATTTCTGTGATTCTATGGAGAAGTGAAACAAGATTGGTTAAATCAAGTTTTTCCCCCCAAAATGTATTATTTAAATTTACTTCACCAATAAGATTTGACTATCATCTAATCTCCATCCTTACCCTGGTTTAGTTCTAGCTCTGATGGGAAAAATCTACATTTTAAGATGTGACTAAAGACACAAGGCTAAGTAATGAATCTGAGTCTTCTATATCTTCAGAAGCATTTTTACCAATGAGAAGATATTCCGCTGTTACAGATCATCTATAATTCAGAATCTTTTACTTAATGCTTAATACACCCAATAACCAAAAAGACTGTCACATCTTTCTTAACTTTTCATACTGATTGGTAGATGGAAGCAAACATTTTAAATAAGCAAATTGCTTTATTAAAACAAGGTCTCCATGTCTCCTAATTTCCCAACAGTAATACCTTATTTACAGGCAGTTTGGTTTAGTAGTTAAAGTATAGAATTGGGGAGTTCTAGGCCTGCCTTAGGCACAAAGCCAGCAAAGTGACCTTGGGTCAATCACTCCCTCTCAGCCCTCGAAGAAAATAATGGCAAACTACTTCTGAAAATAATGCCTAGAAAACTGTATGGACTAGTCCATATAGTTGCTAGGAGCCAAGACAGTTCTGTTCTGAGTTTGACCACCAGAACTTTTTTAAGAATATAGTTTGATTAATAAAAACTATTTACAAGTATAAGTCCATGAGGACATTGAAGAGTACTGGATCAACTGGATGCACTTGAGAATAGGCAGCTATGTGATAGCTCAACTGAAGTTCAGCAACACTTATCAATAATTCTGGACAGGTTGACTAGGAAATTTCAAGGTAGACTTGGGTTTTTGCTCGAAGCTGACAAGGCTGGACTGGACTGGTTCCTCTGGACACTGGGCTGGAACTGCTAAGCAGACTGGACTGGAACCTCTGGGACACTGGAATGGAACTGCAAGGCAGACTGGACTGGAATCGCGACAAACGGAATGGAGGCTGCAAGGCAGACTAAATCATCACCACTAGGCAACACTGCCTGTAGGCCAGGCAGGACTGGGTACGATATACTAGGAATCCCCCCAAGGCCGGAACAGGGCGACCTGAGACTGATGCGACGAACCGCACAAGGTTGAGCAAGGTACTTAGCTGTATTTGCGAAGTGTTGCCAACAGTGCCAGCTGACAACCCTTTGAAGGGACTCAAGCCTTCCTGCTGGGGTTTCCCAAAAGACTACTAGCTAATGTTCCAAACCCTCTCGATGCTTCAGCAAATTGGCCTTCATTTGCAGCTGGGGTGAATTCAGAAATGAGTGGAAGTTCTGGCTCCGATTCTTCAGGAAGAGGCTGCTCTGACGATCCTGGCTGGGCTTCTCCTGAAGACGCTGTACGGTCTGTAGAACAGTTGTCCCCAGCGACTGCGTGCTTGCTCTTTCACCCTTTTATCTTGCTTTCTGCACGCCTTCTCTCCTCGGGAGCCAATCGGAGCTCCCGTTGCTTGGCACGCTTTTCTGCCCACCTTTCTCTTGCGCTGATTGGTGATGAACAAGGAAGTGAGTCAGGAGCACCAATCAGCTTCTCAGGATTCTCCCGTGCTGCTGGGTCATCTCCGGGTTTGTTGCTCTGCACCTGCTCCTCTGGCATCTCTCAGTCTTGCACCTGCCTATCATGAGATCGATCACGAGCATTGCACTTTTGAACCTGCACCTGTCCATCACGAGCTCTCGTTGGTTGCAGCACAGGGTAAGTTTTGTTTCTCCGTTTGGTTTCTTTTTCTTCCCAATCAGAGTCAGAGTCACACTGGACTCTGACAAAGACTGACTTGGCGGCATCTTGTTAGACTGGAGAGCTCTAGATATTTCTGTAGTACACAGAAGGTACAGTTTGGATGCTTTAAACTCCATGGGTTCTTTGCCATCAAGTTCAATGCCATGCAATACCTGTCACTTTTAATTTCCTCCTCTTCAAAACCAAATTGACTGGGGTAAGAAGCCGTTTAGCAAGTTGGAAAAATGGTGACATTTCACACTTTTTAGGAAAAACGATTTAATTAGGAGCAGATGTTCAAGACAATGTGAAGGCAACTTGTAATATCCCTAGCAGTTCAACTAGCCATTTTTCTGCTTCCCTACTTATATTTCATATTTCTTGACATTCTAATCCAAAGGTCCATGGGACACAGAATGCATATTTTAGAGTGGTTCCTAGACTTACTTAGAACAAGGAAAACAAAGAAAAGGTGACAGACCTAAATATTGAGGAAGTAGAAGTCATGAGAAAGGGGGACAAAAGAAGTGAAATGGGGTTTGGCATTAAGTGAACGCATTTATTTAAACAATCCATAGTCTCCTCCTCTTCAGCTCTTGTACTGCCTTCAAGCTCCTCCTCCATGTGACACTTACTTCTGAGCTAAATATGTACTGTTATACTTCAGATGTGTTGGTCTTTAACCCTCTTTGGTCACTCTGACCAGAATTATGGGAACTAGCACATCTGAAGGGGACTGGATTAGAGAATACTGATTAATTCACAGTAGATATCCACTGTACTTTCATATTTTTTTATTCTTTTGTCCTGCAAGCAAAACCACTTTTATTTTCAAATCATGAAAACTACTTAGAGAGCACCATAACAGAAAGGAATCTGGCAGGAAATTTTCTATACTTTCAGAGAAACTGGCTGAAGTACCTCATATATGAACCATTTAAAGTCTTGATGCATATGAATTCCACAATGCTTCATTTTGGAAGGAAACTGAAATCTTTATATCTTTTGTTATAACCACAGGTATGCACTTTTATTCCACATGCATACATTTTTTGTAAAGTCACATGTCTTTTGAGAGCATATTCTAAATATTGGGAACTCCAATCATGTTTTGCTTGGGATATGGCTAAAACTATACTTTCCAAAGCATAAAGTATAAAATGATGTAAAAAAAAAGCTTTATGTACAAAATGTCATGAGAGTTTGCTAGGGAATGCCTATGAGTATGAACAAAGTTAAAAATAAAATTTTTCAGTCTTTCTGTTGCTGAAAGTCTCTACCTCAGTGCTTTCTAAAGTGCCGCCATTGGCGACACACCAACGGCAGCAGAGGTGGCGGCGCGGCAGCGCGCGCAGGGGCGGAGGCGTGCACGGCAGCGGCAGCAGCAGCCTCTGCTAGAACGTGGAAGCGCTGATGGCGCACTGCTGCCACCGCCGCCGTGCATGCCCCCGCTACCGCTTCCGGGTTGTGTGGTGACACACCAGACTGTATGTTGCGACACACTAAAGTGTCGCGACACACAGTTTGGAAAGCTGTGCTCTACCTGTTTGCATCTTATAGTCACCATTTAATTGATGAATAAGGAGGATCAAGTCCTCTTTGCCTGCCCCAGTGTGCACAGCAGAGCGAGGGAACCTGGGGTCTTCCAGATGTTACTGAACTACAATTCCCAGCAGCCCTGACCAGCACAGACATGTAAAGAATGCCAGGCAAAGGAATGCTTAAGGAGACCATCTTAAATCTTAAGGCACTTACTTTATTCCTTAAGTATTCCCCAATCTCTCAAAACAAAGAAGAATCCCAAATGTTTTGCTCCATCTACCAGAGAAAAGTTCTAAAGTTCCCAGTGGGAAGCTGGCAGGCCATACCTTTTGCACTTCAAGTAGATGAATAGGTACCACTTCAGTGGGTAGGTAACAGCGTTCCGCGCGCGTCATACGGCCACATGACCGTGGAAGCGTCTTCGGACAACGCTGGCTCTTCGGTTAACAAACGGAGATGAGCACTGGCCCCTAGAGTCGGACACGACTGCACAAATGTGTGGGGGGTACCTTTACCTTACCTTTACCTTGACACTACACAAATTGAATGGGAGGAAATTATTTAGGTTTTATGATTATCACATGGATGTTTGGTGACAGTGGATACAAACTTGCTCTGCTTCTTCTCATTTGGTGTAATTCTGAAAGAAGTTCTTTCTGATATTTTAACATTCAGTCTAGGCATGCGGAAGATTCCACTTCATATGCATTCAGTGTATGGAATTCACTTCCGTAAAACATTGGAATGGATACTAGCACAGATTGGGAAAGAAGTTGGACAAAGTCTTGGCTCTTGCAAAACCTATTAGTTACAAAAGAATGCATTCTACCTCTAGATATCAGGAGAACATGAGCAGAAATGATAGGTAGGGACTATTGGGTTCATATCCAACCAGTGATCTTGCAAAGGCTACTCTGGGAAGCTTATTTCAGATAATAATTAAGCCATTGTGAACTGAAAAATCTGGAGGTTAATAATTTTTTCTTCATGGATTGTACGTCTCAGCGCACAAGCTTGGAATATGGGCAGAGCCCTATCCATGGAGATAGAGGTCAGTAGTTAGAACTACAAGCAGATTTTGCCTCAGTGAAGCATATTTTTAGGGAATAAAATTCTTTCATATTAGGGAGAATCATTATGAATAGAGGCATTCTTGTAGGTAAGAATTAACTGTGCTTTGGCTGTGTTACACTCTTTGTCAAGCCAAGAGTTAGATCAATGTAAAAAAAGGGGGCTGAACAGGCGGTGCTTTTGAGCAAGGCTAATGATTCTCTGTTAGATACCTATCTGTAGAACTGCCTAGCTTGCCCCTTAAAATTTGCAATTCTCCTATATATAAATAATGAAGATAGCCAAGAACCTTGGCTTTTTTAATTTTTTATTTTATTTATTTAATTTTTATCCCGCCTTTATTATTTTTATAAATAAGGTGGTGAACATACCTAATACTCCTTCCTCCTCCTATTTTCCCCACAACAACCCTGTGAGGTGAGTTGGGCTGAGAGAGAGTGACTGGCCCAGGGTCACCCAGTCGGCTTTCATGCCTAAGGCGGGACTAGAACTCTCAGTCTCCTGGCTTCTAGATTATGTACTCTGCTCCTTGACAATGGCTTAAAAATAGCAGTCAGTTATTCCAGCAATTTCGCATTAGTTGCACAGTCTATTCTTTCAATTCCAAGCACAATGCAAGGTGCTCACTTTGATCTTTAAGACTCTAAAACATTTTTGCAAGGTTATTTGAAGGATTGCCTCTGTCTGCATAAGCTGCCGAGGTTCACGTTCTGGTTTATAATGTTACATATTTATTAAATGTATACACTGCCTTTTCTCTGGAGCTTAACTCAGTGCCCAGGATTTGTTTGTTTTGTCCCATGGTTTAGTCTTTACAATAAGCCTGTGAGGTAGGTTGGGATGGGAGGCAGGGGCTATTCCAAAATTGCCCAGCAAGCATCATGGCTGAGGGCTGCCTTGATCTCCTTGATCTCGCCCTAGTCCAACACTTCACCAGTACATTAAACTGACTCTCTGAGATGTTCTCTGGCCAATGAATAATTAACTCTTATTAGTGGACTTCCAAGCCTATTATAAAAGTTCATTATAAATTGATGGTAGCAGGAAAAACTCTTTTTGTAGTCTTGATCCCAAGGAAAGGGTGTATAGTCCTACCTTTCCTGGCTAATAATAATAATGATAATAATAATAATAATAATCCCTAAAAACTCTATTTAAATTAATGCTTGCTAATATACTGTGTGAGCTGCTGTTGTACAGTATGTGAGGTTTTTATACTTTTTTTAACTATGTTGTATATGGGCCTTTTTCAAGCCTTACTTCTAAACCACCATGTGAATACAAGATGTAATGTTCAAGGAGGACAGCTCTTTTGTCAACTTGCTTAAAATTGCAGCCTGAGATTTTGATGGTGATCTTGTCCTCGGGATCATTCAAATTGCTCCTCAGTCTGGCATAAAAGAGCACCCATATGTCTACTCATTATCAATTATGATTAAGCCCCTTAAGATAAAAAGCCTTTGATCATGAAAGAATGTGAAGATTTACAAAGAAGTAAGTAATCCAGCCTTCTTCCTTTTTTCTTTTTTTCTTTTTTAACAATGCCAAATGTCATTTCTTTCAAAAGCAACCTCCCCCCCCCACACACACACACTTCCCAAACCTCTGTGGCCTTGCCAGGTTCAATTCACAGATCCTCTCAGGGAAAACACAACTGAGCATTTTGACATTTTTGATACCTGCAAAATAACATAACATGCTGTCATCCTTTGAAATGGTAAATGGTAGTCATTTAAACCAGATGAGTGACAGACTACAGAATTATTGCACCTACAACACAGGATATACAGTACTCTGCACCTATTTCAGGGGAACGAGAGTGGGTGGCCGGAAGACAGAAACGTTTCCCCCCATTTAACCTGTAATTTGACAACATCTGCAAAGAATTAGCCCTAGCACTGGCATGCCAATTGTTGTCTCTAACATCAATCATTTGGGAGAGGAGGTTACTTTAAATAGATGTTAGCTGCATAACCAGTTACAGAAAGGAAGAAAAAGAGAGAGAAAGAAAGAATTAGATATTTACAGTGGAAAGGAAATTAATTCCTTGAAATGCAAGGCTGATTCCAAAGAACTTTTGAGACCAGTAATTTTTCTAAGAATTCACAAAATTTGGGGATCAAATGCTTTCACCATCGAAAAGTGTGGTGCTTCTGTGTAATGGATGCATATACAGTATATATTAAAGAATATTATTTACCTAAAAAAAGGTAAAGGTACCCCCCGCACATTTGTGCAGTCGTGTCCGACTCTAGGGGCCGGTGCTCATCTCCGTTTGTTAGCCGAAGAGCCAGCGTTGTCCGAGGACGCTTCCGCGGTCGTGTGGCCGCATGACACGCGCAGAACGCTGTTACCTACCTACCGAAGTGGTACCTATTCATCTAATTGCATTTGCATGCTTTCGAATTGCTAGGTTGGCAAGAGCTGGAGCTAGTGCGGGAGCTCACTCCGCATGCAGGGCTAGGGATTCGAACCTCCAAACTTGCAATCTTCCGATCAACAAGCCTGGCGTCTTACCCACTGAGCCACCACGCCCCCAGTATTATTTACCTACTATTCCTCTATTTTACTTTCTCTTTTTCTTTTTCTCCTGTCACCTTCTTTATTTCTCTATTTCTTTTCTTTATCTTCCTCTCTCCAAGTTTAGGAATTCAAGCAATGGTTTAAGTGATGTTTCATCAGAAGAAATTCAGTAAATAGATCCAACAGAGGAATGCTCAATCAGTCCTCCTAGGAGTACGTTTCCAGTCCCCTAATCATCCTACTTGTCCTTAACAAATTCAACATCATGAAGAATTCTAATAACTGTTGCATTGTTTCATTATGTTTACAGATTGAATGATTTTATTTAATCTGTTCTAGAATCTTCTGAAGTAACAGAGATAACAACTGGCTGGTTATTATATCTCCAGATCATCATCATCATCTCCTCCTCCTCCTCCTCCTCCTCCTCCTCCTCCTCCTCCTCCTCCTCCTCCTCCTCCTCCTCCTCCTCCTCCTCCTCCTCCTCCTCCTCACATGGGGGGAGAAAAACCTTCCTGTGCCCTTTATGATGTGTGATTTTGATACACTTCTATCATATCACCCACCCCTTACCTGCTCTAAGCTTGAAAGCTCCAATTGCTGTTATTTTTTTCTTGTAGGGAACTGCCTACCCCAGTGTTTCTCAACCTCATTAACTTTAAGATGTGTGGACATCTAGGAGCTGAAATCCATACATCTTATATTTGCTGAGGTTGAGAAATACTGCTCTACCCCATTAGATATTTTGGCTGCTTTGGGGTAGAAGCTCAAAAATGTCACATTTCAATTCTTTACAAATCTTTCAGTAGCTAATATCTGGAGCGGAAGATTTGTTTATTTTTGAATTTGTCAGTTAAGCTTATAACTTTATTCTTATTAGTTCTATTTGTCTCTGTTTGAAATTGTTAGCTTAGGCACATCTATGTTCTCAGCAGTGAAGACAGAAGCAAATAATTCATCAAGTTTCTATAATTTTTTCTTGAGACTTGTCGTGCCACTGTCATCTGAGGACCAACAATTTCTCCTGCTTAAAAAATATTTAAATCCTTAATGTTTGTATTGATTAATTGATTGATTGATAATGTTCTTCTTTTCCTTCTTGAATTTGATTTCGCCCAACTTTATGTTCTTGTTTTTTTCCTCATTTGGGCAAGGCTTCCATTTTTTCAAGGAAGTCTTCTTGCCTCAGTTTCTCTGCCCCTGGTCATCATGGACTGTAACATACCCTTGGTCTTTGTGGCACCTTTTTTGAGTTGAGACTTTCATTCTTGATAAGCACTTATAATTGTATCTTTGAATCATTTTTAAGCATTCTGGAGAGACTTCCCTATTGTTTCACTCTTTCACATTTCTTTTTACTGTTTTCTACTCTTTTTTGTGGGGGGTAATTTGCTCTTTTGAAGTCAAATGTGACTTTTTAAACACCTGCATGCATGTTGAATGTAATAGAACTATAGTTACTGTTTTCAATTGGTTTAACAACTTTTGCATCTTGGACAAGATCCTAGGCAATATTTAGGATTAAATCCAGATATGCATCCCTTTTACTTGACTCCTTGAGCAGCTGTTCTAACCCACAATAATTTAGATTATGCATTACTCTGGTGTCTTTGTCATGTCCAGAACATGTATTTTCCCAGCCTATGTGAGAATGAGTGAAGTCACACATTGCTGTTCTTTTTCCAATGCTTCTCCAAATTTTAAAAAAAATATTTCTAAAACAATTACAACTATAAACAATGCAATAAAATTCAAAACATATTTATAAGGATTAAAAAGGGAGACAAGAAAAACAATTCATAAAACCACATAATAATAATTCCTTAATATTCCTCCCATACATTAATATATTTGTCTGGCATAAAACAAGTACGGTTTCCCTGGTTAGCATGAGATATACAATTACACCATACATTTGAGAAGGCTTTAACTTTAGTCTTCTTTTGACCAGAACACAAGTGAAGAACATAGGCCAATTTCTCAGCTATGGCAATATGCCAAATATTTTTGTACCAAAGCTCTAATGTCATAGTTTTATCTTTCGAATGTTTAAAAAGCACCCCAGACCAGAAGAAAAAGACATGGGGACATGACCACCACATGTGGAAATAAGTTCCCTTTTCTTCACAACCATTCCAACAAAACAGGGAGAGTTTTTTGTTCATGCATGTTAGTCTATAAGGAGTCATATACTATCTATGGAATAGTTTCAGTGCATCTCTGATTTCATGCTCCAACTGAAAAATCAATGTAACCTTCTTGGTTGGAGATGGGAGTACAAAGTAGATAGTATGTCTCCAGTACTACATTTCTTATTGTGAATTTGTTTAGATACCCAGTGTAGTTCTGTAGTTTGCTATATTCATGTATTACCAATCGAAGAGAATATTTGTATAATATTCAAGTATTCTAGATTGTGAGATTCTATGCTGTCTTTGACATTATACAGCAAATCCTAATTGGCTCTTTACTCTCTTGCCTATACAACTTGCATCCAAAGATAACTGTATCTATTTGTTATCTCCATTCCACCAGATTTCTATATACCCTCTCCTCGTTTAGTGACCGCAATCCATTCCAGTGACTTTGTTTTTAGGTGAAATGTTTGCTAAGCAAACACATGACAAAGAGAGAGAGAGAGACAGAGAGAGAGACAGAGAGAGGGGCTGCGAAGATCACTGGTTGCTGCCGTCTCATTCAGATAAAGTTCTCTCATACAGTGTCCTGTGCCTGACTCATTTTCCCCCTTTTTTTGCCCCCTCACAGGTCAGAGAGATTGCTTAAGCAAGCTATCTCTTCCTGAGCTGCTTTTTTCCACAGTGCAGCACTTCCCTAAAAACTGCTAACTGCAAGTTAACAAGCTCAGCTCTGTGACCTAAATTAGTTGATTAGAACCCTCCAGCTGGCTCATGCTGCTGCCTGAAACTGACCAGACCTTAATCAGTTTCACATTGAAGGCTTTTGTTGTCAGGTGCCCAAAATTTGGTTGTAAACTGGTCAGAAAATGAATTTTTTATTACCGTCATATTTCTGAATGTTCTCTAATCGTAGTAGTCATTAAACGAGAAGTGGCTGTAATATTTCCTATATTTATATCCTTTTCTAGCATCAAAAACACCAACTCTCCTGTTTATATTTGCATATAAACATTTATTTGCATATAAGTACTCATACATCTTCTCCCATTTTGTTTTCTATGACATGTACCTTTTCCTTAGTTTGTGAATTTCTTCACTGTAGATTTCTGCACTGACTATACTAATTTTCTAGAGCTACATTATCGCCATGGAATAATCAAAACAATTTTTACCCTTTCTTTCTATTGCTTCTGTTTATTTGAAACAAATTGTATCCTTTAATTGCTATAGTTCAATTATTTGGATCATCCCACCAAGTCTTGATATGTCTATCAAATTACATTATATTGAATGAAGTGCTAACATTCATCTTGTTTATTTTCTTTCAACAATGAAGGTTATGAACTTTTATATGCCAATGTTTTCTCTGATTTTGTTATTAAGTGATTTTGCTGTTCCACACATATAAAAAGGGGGTGAGATTTCAATCACCTGGTGACATCCATTAGCTTGACTTTTTTAACCATCCCTGTAGATTTAGTATCCTTGTTGAAAATCAAGAATATGCACAATGTATATAAATGTAGCTGAATTCTTTTTTGTGATACTGCTGCTGATAACAAGATGTTTAAAATAACCTACTAATGAAATATTTGAACACATCAGAAGTATTGGTGTATTTAACTTTACCCTGGTTATATAACCAAACATATGAATCTACAGATAATCAGGCTTATTTCATTTATGTTCCACTTTTCAATGTGCAACGTATTTGTTATACCCCAACAATCTGGATATAGTGACTGCTGTCCAAGCCTATCCATCAGCATTATCTCAGAATAAACATGAATGTTGGTATCCACTCTAACCGACTAGTGGTCCTTGAATCTCTGTCTCTTATGATAATGCATCCTGTAAATGACTGTAGAATATATGCCAAGATCTTATTATGATTCAAAATTGCAATAACATCTTTCAGTATCCCCAGTCCATTTGTAGTCATTGTTGTGAGATCAGTTACTATTCAACTTGTAGAAATCCCCATATACTTGTTGTATATACTGTAACAAATGGAGAATAGAATAGACCTGCCACTTAAACAAGTGTCGTTTAGGTTGCCATCAGAGGTGTCATGCAAATGTTGAACAACCATCCGGGTGGTGGGAAAAAATAAGGCCCTAAACTTCTTCTTTTTTAAATAAGAATGTTATTAAGTTTAAGGCAAAGATAAAAACTACAAAAAAGCAAAAATCTACAAAGAAAGAAAAAAAGAGTGAAAAAACAGAAAATGAAAAAATATTTTTAGAGAGTACATAGCAAGATGACTTCCAACTTTCAACAACAAGAATATACAGCAATTTCCATAATTAATCCCTTACACTATGTCTAACCAAAATCATATTATTTCTATAAGTCATTCCATTGACACACTATAAAAATCACTAAAGACAATTGCTCCTTCCCCTTATATGTGAAAGAAAAATAAACAAATATATAAACCTCCAAATCAACTTTCCCCCCCAAAAAAAACCCATTTATTTAAATATTTCCTTCCTACCACTATTCTTTATATTTCTGATCACTATAGTAAAAATCAAATTATAAAAACATTTAAATTGTCTACTTTTATACTTAATAATACTTTAACAATCTTAACCCTATTAAACCTAAAATCAAACACGTATTATTATATCTTATAAATCTTAAAAGACCGGCAAAAGACTAGCAGAATGCATCCACGAACACCAACTAGCAGTCAGAAGACACAATGAAAACTCTTAATCTCACAACACATGGACAGACTCAACCATACTTTCAACTGGGAAATTGTGAGCATCTTAAACCAAGCCAAATCCAAAAATGCTAGAGAATTCCTGGAAGCTTGGAACTCAGACAAAGCAGCCATCAACAGACACATAGAGGTAAACAACATTTACATACCATTCATAAGAGACAATAGAAAAGCCAGAAGACCAGAACACCTCCTTGCTAGCAATCAGCACCCAGAAATGCAAAGATTAACACCAGGATTAGCACCAGAGGAACAATCAAACAGCACAATATATCCTAATCAAGGAACTATTAACTCAGTCAATCAACCAAGCAGCAAACAACAGCCCAATCAAGGAACTACCAAGGAGAGAACAACACCCCCACCAACACAAGCAGGGCAAGCCATCGTATATAAACAGAGAGCAAGTCCCACTCCCTTTTCGCACTGAAGATGTTGCCTAGCCTGGCAAAGAAACATCTGCAAGAAAATAACAAGGCTCAGAGAGCACCAAGGGCTCCACAAATCTTAAAATATCAAACTTTAAAAGCAATAGAATAAATCTTAATCCAAATCATTAAAGAAAAATGAAATCATACAAGCCTTAATATCAATCCACATACATATTCTTAATTTCTTATCCCACCTCGAAATAAACCAGACCATTTACTTGTCTCCATATTACCCATAAGGCATTTTTCATAAAGAAATCAAACAGCCCAACTGCCCCCTTAAAAAGTCAGACTTCTCAGCAGAAAACCTCCCACAGAACAGAGGCATTTTGTTCCCAAAACGATCCCTCAGAAAAACAAGCCCATCAGTATCTTGCAAGTCGAGCTGTCTTAACTCCTTCAGCACCAAAGTATATTTGTCGCCTGGCATTTCCTCATAAACTCCAATCTCACTGTCAGTAAAAGCAGCTTCATCTTGATTGAACTCTTCCTCTTCCTCCAGAGCATCCTTAGCCAGCTGATACATTTTAAAACTGATATTTTCTACAATATCCTGAATATCTTGCAGAATAGCTTGGCAGGTGTCATGGAAAATCTTTTTGTAATCACAATGCAGCTCAGAATTAAACTCTGAGAAAATCTCCTTAAGGTCGTCCATGTTTCAGGCAGTAGTTTATGGCACCCCCTGGATACTTGGCTAGCACAGATAAGAACTAATGGGTTAATGAAAGGCTTCTGAAAGTAATTGAGTGATATTGACAAAGGAAAAAGTATGCTAACCAATAGCTGCTGCGCCCAAGTAAGTGAACAGAAAATTCAAAATTCAAAACAGCAGATTCAACGTGTAGGAAAATGTAAAATCCTTCAAATTAAATACAAAAATAGTAGCGGGGAGAAGATAACTTATTCTCAGTCCTCCTTAAAATTTAAATCGGAAGTAAGCCAAAGATTAAAAGAAGCTTTTAAGATTAATTTATTATTTTATTTATTTAATTTGATTTCTATGACCGCCCATCTCCCCCAATGGGGAACTCTGGGCGGTTTACAATAAAATTGATTAAAGTAGAATGTAAATATAAAAACACCAATTTATACAATCAATACAATAAATAATTTAAAAATCCAGATGGTACGATAGCATTAATAAAAGGAAGGACATTATGGGATTAACCACACCCATGAGGAACTATCATTTCCTCCTTCCCATGCTAGGCGGCAGAACCAGGTCTTCAGTTCTTTCCTAAAGGTCAGGAGGGAGGGGATCTGTCTCAACTCTGGGGGCAAGGTGTTCCAGAGTGTGGGTGCCACCACAGAGAAGGCCTGTCTCCTAGACCCCACCAGATGACACTCTCTGATGGGGCTCGTAGCAGGCCCTCTCTGAATGATCGGGTGGGGCAGGTCGATAATATGGGGATAAGATGGTCCCTCAGGTATTCTGGTCCCATGCCATGTAGGGCTTTAAAGGTGATAACCAACACCTTGAATTGTACCTGGAAGCAAACCAGCACCCAATGCAGCTTGCGGAGCAAAGGTGTTATATGTGCAGATCTTGGCGCACCTAAAATTGCTCGCGCAGCCGCATTCTGCACCAGCTGTAGCTTCCAGATAGTCTTCAAGGGTAGCCCCATGTAGAGCGCATTGCAATAGTCTACATGGGAGATGACAAGAGCATGAGTGACTGTGCGGAGGGCATCGCAATCCAGGAATGGGCGTAACTGGTGCACCACCCGAAGCTGTGCAAAATCCCTCCTAGCCACGACTGCCACCTGCTCTTCGAGCAGGAGTCGTGAGTCTAGAAGGACCCCCAAGTTCCGCACTGGTTCTGAATGGGGCAGTGCCACCCCATCGAGAACCAAAGATGATAACTTCCCAGAAGACGCTAAGCCATCAATCCACAGCCACTCGGTCTTGCCAGGGTTCAATTGAAGCCTGTTGTTCCCCATCCAGGCCCTCACAGCCCCCAGGCACTGAGACAGGGTGGTCACTGCATCACTTACTTCACCTGGGATGGAGATATACAGTTGAGTATCATCAGCATACTGATGATACCTT
Source organism: Charina bottae (assembly GCA_023362775.1). Lineage (NCBI taxonomy): Eukaryota > Metazoa > Chordata > Lepidosauria > Squamata > Charinaidae > Charina > Charina bottae. The sequence goes on along the minus strand of JALMGJ010000001.1, from coordinate 228,732,870 downwards.
ATCCCATGGTGTCAGATGACCTCACCCAGCGGTTTCATGTAGATGTTGAATAGGATTGGAGAGAAAACCAAACCCTGCGGCACCCCACATAAGAGTGGTCATGGTCTGGATCTCTCCTCCCCTATCACCACCGACTGGGAACGGCCCCGGAGGAAGGAGGTGAACCAGCGTAAAACTACACCGCCCACCCCCAACTCCCTGAGCCGTCCCAAAAGGATACCATGGTCAATGGTATCAAAAGCCGCTGAGAGATCTAAGAAAGCAAGGATGGATGCACTCCCTCCATCCCGCCCTCGCCAGAGATCATCCGTAAGTGCGACCAATGCAGTCTCCGTCCCATATCCCGGCCTGAAACCTGACTGGAAAGGGTCTAGATAATCCGCTTCATCCAGGGTCCTCTGAAGTTGTAACACCACCACTTTCTCAACCACCTTTCCCAAGAAGGGAAGGTGGGAGACTGGACAAAAATTGTCCAGAATGGTAGGGTCCAGGGATGGCTTCTTGAGGAATCCAGAAATAACCATAAGCACCAAGAGAATTTGCTTCTTCTTGCTGTAGAAAGCCTCTCTTTGGGTACAAAAACTTAAAGTAAACATAACTTGGGTGATTTAGAAATGGGGGTGGCTCAACCTAATGTCCCTTTCAGGCTACAGTGTGGCGGAGAAATGATGGCTTCTCCGTCTCCCGTTGTTTCTTACCGGATCGTCACAAATGCAGTTGTGATTCTCTGGCTGCAAAACGGCATTTTAGAGTACAAATGGGGTGATTCCAGGTGTTTTATAACCATGAAAATGCACTAGGGCTGCAGGAAAAACCTGCCTGCACCCCAAAAAACCCCCGCGTTGTCAGATCTGCCCATGGAGCTCATGGACACAGCTGGTCAGTCAGCCATGTTCCCCACCAGAAGTAAGGCTGTACACTTCTGAGGACCACAAAATCCATGGTATAGAATAATAGCCCCCAGGATCAGAGCTATGCTGAGGTCAACATTCAGACCATGGTTGAATTGGGTTGCCCTGAATTATCTGTTTTAATTGTCCTATTTTATATTTGGGATTTCTCCAAATCTGATGCATACCCCAAGTCCATGTTATGACTTCTGTGTGAAACTGTTATCTCCATCCATCCATCACTCTTCCATAACTACAATGAACCCATATAATTTACCTAAAATAAACATTTGTGACAATTCAATACCTTAGTACCATTGAGTAACTTGGTAGCTTTTAGATGATCATATTGCATAGATGACCTATAAAAGAAGTTTTAATTAACTTGGATAATAACATGCTACTTTTTAGGAAGGGAAAAAAACTATAAAACCCTTGCCTGAGTGCCTAGTAATATCTGAATTAGGGTTCAGTTAGAACACAGATGTGACCGTGAATTTTCACCTTTATAAAAACCTTACCTTCTACTGAAGTTGAACCTTTCTAATAACCGTGTTTTCTCTTATGCTGAGCCAAGTCAGTGTGTATCTCCCAATCTTCTACAACTAACTAAATATCAAAGAAAAGATCATTTTGAGATTTTCGTAACATGTAATTTCAAGGACTTTGAAATTATTTTGAGAGTTGTTATCATGCTGGTCCTTTAGACTTTTAGAATCTTACAACTTAATTGGAAATAACCCTGTTAGAATGCTGTGCAATCCATTTGTTCATTAATGTAATATATTTCTGTGAAATACATTCAGTGATATTCCAGCCTTTGAAAAGGAGGACTTAAAAAGGAGTCCTCATCAATGTCCATCTCCAGATTTACAGAACATTCAAAGTTGTGTTCCTAAGCTAGAATGGAAATGTAGAAAAGACCCATCCACTGTCAGTAAGGGATTCCTTTCATACAGCTCTCACCATTTTTTTTTTCAGTTGCTGAAACAAGCCAAGCAATTATTATTGAAATTTAATTTCTGCCCAAGCCAAGTCCTCTAGACAAAAGAAAAACTATAAAAGTGCAGAAATAGGGAGAAAACAGAAATAGAAAGTGACTTCTGACCTTCTCCAATACAGATATAAATGCATTTACAAATATAATCTCTTACCATTAGTTAAACCTTAGTAACATTATTTCTATCAAATCAAGCCAATTAATCATCAAAACCCAAAATCAAAACTTCATTTTTTTCTGACACAAGCAAATAGTCTAAAAGTGGTTGCCAAGTAGAAACAAATCCAGACACGGTATTTTCTCTTATCAATGTTGTGAACTTGGCCATTTGGGCCAGTTCCATCAGTTTAATCACCCATTTCTCCACTGTAGGAATGTGTGGATCTTTCTATCTTTGTGCATATAAAAGTCTTTCTGCTGTAATCATGTATAAAAACAAAGTCCCATGTTGTTTCTCGAGCTGCTTCTCCATCAATCCCAAGAGAAACAGTTCTGAGTTTGTTTGTTTGTTTGTTTGTTTTGTAAGTCCACTTTAAGGAACTTTTGAATATTAACACATATTTATATTTGATCCCAGAATTTTTTGGCCTTCTCACAAGTCCACCAAAGATGACAAAAAGTTCCTTCACCAAGAGAATATTTCCAGCAAATATTCGTTACTCCATTAATCTCATTTTAAAAAAACTCCCCAAACCCTCCATTGAAGGTTTTAGTTTCTTCTGGTTTTCATTTTCTGAGTGCCATATTTCCAGAGAGCTTAGAGAGGGTTCAGAGGAAGGTAACAAAAATGATACAGGGGCTTGAGGACAAGCCTTTTGAGCATAGTCCAGAGTCCCTTGTATGGGAGATGGGCGGGGAATAAATTAAATAAATAATAAATAAATAATAATAATAATAATAATAATAATAATAGTGTAGAAAATAAGGAAAAAGACCTTGAATGATACAGAGGCTTGAGGACAAGCCTTTTGAGCATAGTCCAGAGTCCCTTGTATGGGAGATGGGTGGGGAATAAATTAAATAAATAATAAATAAATAATAATAATAATAATAGTGTAGAAAATAAGGAAAAAGACCTTGACAGAGATATGCAGGAGCTGTTGTTTAGGCAAAAGGGGCTGAGGCATTTTTTAAGTCCACGACAGCCAGATAACATTTGGAATAAGCCCAGACACCTCCCTAATTCACATGGGTATAAGAAGTAGGAGGAGGTACAGCACAATCAGACTTGCAATTATAGCCAATCTCAATAAAAGTAGTTTTAGCCTTCCTGTAGAGTTGATTTCCTGGTATGGTCCATCTAGTGGCGCTGACACATAGACTGAATAATAGTTAAAGAATTATTGTCCATGACCACAGAAACTAGCACCAAAAATAATGGGTATAAGTTGTATCTACTTAGATTTCATTTAAATGGAAAGAAAAACTTCCTGGCAGTAAGATCTATACAACAGTGGAATAATCTACCTATTGGGGTTGTGGGTGTCCATCTATGTAGGTTCTTAAGAATAGGTTGGACAGCCACCTCATTTAGTTTTCCTGCACATTGCAAAAGGTTGGAGTAGATGGATCTTGGATTTCATTCTTTAGTTATAGCTTGTCTACGTCTGTGTAGAAGCCCATATGAGACTGCTGTTTTAAGTATTGGCTGTAATAAATATTTGGGATAGGTCCCTTACCCAGCTCATCCTGGTAGCTATACCCTGCAAGGAGTATATAGCCTCTGACGTGGCCCGCTCTCCGCTCTCAAGTTATCTCCTACTCAGAAAAAGCCATGGTTGACATTAAGCAGTGTCTGTTTGATTTAGATTTATCAAACAACAGATCTAACATTTTGTATCACAGCTATAGAGATCTTTGGTGGCATCCCTTCCACCATCTCTAAATATTTTTTATAATATTTTCCCTGTTCCTCGTAGAACATGTTCACATCAGCAGACTTGGTCATGGAGACGAAATGTCATAACATCCCTTACCAGGAGCATACATGTTCTTGGAGGTAGAGGTTAAGACAGTTGAACATATTATATTGAGTTGCCCTTTAAATTTCCCCTGGTCTGCAGAGCTAATTTCTCCACTTATTAACAAATACTTGGCTCCACTTATTAACAAATACTTATTGAGAGGCTATACGTTTTTATTAAGGAATCAGTCTAGCAAAATCTCTGGTAAGGCTATATGATGTTATGCCATGACCATCATTTGTAGAAGGCACTGGGCTTCTACTGAGCTATGCATAGACAAGAATAGATTTTGATATATATGCTGGTTTATCAAGTTTGATTGCCTTTTATGATATCCTTGTTAAATTGCTTTCAGGTACACTGTTCTGTTTTTGATGTTAACCTTTGGTCTATGATTATACAACAAATGCATAAAATAAACATCAGCAATGTTGATTTATTCTTCTGTTGCCCCAAAACTTCCTATTTTTTAAGGCATTATGCCATGTAATTGGTCTATTACATCTCAAGTATTCTGAAACATGGGGAATTGGGAAGGAAGAGATCATCTAAATAGCAACTGAATTTGCAGACTCAAGAGGATAATATACTCTGTCAACAAATTTTCCACCTCTCCTCCAAAGCATGCTCTTTGGTGCATGAAATTCTTTTATTGTCAAATACTGTACTTACATCCCTCTCCCTCTTTGTATGTGCAAAATATAGAATAGATCATCTATCAAATTTCCAACATACAGAAAAACAAAATAACCAACTTATTTTTTCCAGTTCATCTTACTCCCACCCCCAGATAGAATATTACTTTACAGTGCATCATGTACAGTACTTCTGAATTATTCCGGATTATAGTTCAGTGATTGGGTTTCATGTTAACAAACACTTTAGTTTTCATGGTAACTTTTATGAAGTTACCTGCTTTTTTATTTTTTGTTTTCAGTTTCAGGTTTGTCACCACTTTGGCTACCTAATATAGGGCCAAGACCTCCATTCTGACAGAGCAACTTACCCAAGATCATGTTTGTTCATTATCACCATAGGGAAGATATGCCCTTGGAATGATTTCAGGGTCCCTAAAGTGTCAACCTTCATTCCAGGTATCTGTGTGTGCTAGGCCATAAACCCTTTCAGTTCAGGGTTGCATTGCAAAAGT
>JALMGJ010000001.1:228577866-228725366 GCA_023362775.1 Charina bottae | reverse complement strand
TGAAAGGAGAGGCTTCCCCAAGCTGTTCACCCAGAGAGAGTTTTACGTACAGTAAACTGAATGGGCTAATAATGTCCCTTGAGATTTTGATGAACATCACACATCTGGATTGAAAGTAGAAGGACATTAGGAGCAACATTTCCTCCCACAGCCTCCAAGTCTTCATCACATGGTATGTCCACACCATTTGGAACCAGGGATCCCCAGGGAGGTTGGGTCAACAGTATCCAAATAGCAGGCATGACCATGTGAGCAAAGTCCTGCCCCTTTGTACACGTATGCAATGCACATTAAAAAGGGGCAGGGCTTCTATAACCCAGTCATGCCCACCATTTTGACACTAATGATTCTCCCCACCTTATGGTTGCCCCTGATTTGGAACAATGGCTGTTAGGGGTCTTGGATCCAGCCATTCCCACTGTTTGCTTTAATCAGGAAGTCACCAATTGAAGCAGAGGAGAGTGTCAGACTAGAAAGAAGGAGTCCCAGTTTCTAGTCCTCACTCAACAATGATACTCACAGGGTGACTTTTAGCCATTATTGTCTCTCAGGCCACCGTACGGTGTCCCTGCCTTAATCTCTGAATTTCAGCCTTGGCTGACATTCGGGATAGGGTGTCCTCGAATCTCTTCCTCAGTGCTTTCATGAACGTGCTGAAATTGTGCAGTTCTTTAGCCTTCGTCTCGTGGAGCATTGCCAGCCATTTTGCCGCTTCTCCAATCAGGAAGTTAGACACATACCTGACTTTGGCTTCTTCGTTTAGGAAAAGCCTCTCCGATTCTTCCATGAACCCTCTTATGTGGTTCAGGAAGCATGCTAGCTTTTCTGGGTCCCCGTCAAATTTAGTCTTTAACTTTGTCACTATGACAGGGTTGCTCTGTTGGAAGGGCATGGGATGGCTCACATAGCTCGTATGTGCAGCCGGCTCGTCTATTTCATCCCTGTCCTCCTCCCTCTCTTCATCACTTTCTCCCGTGCTCCCGGATTCAGGAGCCTCTGAGGGTGAGCTGTCTTCCCTGATCTTGTCTTTATCCTGCTCCCTGCGTGGAGGATTTTTCAGCAATTCTTCTAGGGCCGCTTGGATCGCTATCAACGTTGACTCCATTGTGCCCATTCCCGTTTCCACGCAGGCTGCTCTAGCCTCTAGCGCTGCAATCCGCTGTGATTGTGAGATTCGCGCCGTGGCTGCTTTCTTAACTGGTGCCAGGGCCATGCCTCCTCCCACTCCCAATGACCACTCCGTCGTCTGGTGTTGCGCTCGTGGGGTGGGGGTTCAGGGGTGTTCATCTACCTCCCTCTCTTTATTTCTTTTTGGTTTTCTCCGTCCGGCTATCTCGTTGGCCGGTTGTACTGCCGCGGCTGCCGCTGTCATCGCACCTGAGGTAGCCTTGTCATCAGCTTGGTATCCTTCGGCCAGTTCCATGTCCGCCCACTGGCGCGATCGTCGGCCTTTATGTCAGCCACTCCACACCGAGCCCGATAACGTCCCTCCCAATTACTACTCAAAAGCGCTCGTAATCAGAGAATGAATGGTTTATTTCATGCTTACAATGGTGAACATTAAAGAAAGGCAAGAATGGTTTACATGAGTGTCGTTGCTTTTTTATACCCTTCTATTCCTGATCCCACACCTTCCCTTCTCAGACTTGCTTCAGATCAGGCCATGTAAGTATCAATCGTTGATTGGCTGTTTGTTGCCACTTTCCCTCCAGTTTCGCTCTTCCCGCTTCTTTCTTTTAGCGATCGCTTATGACAGGACTCTGAGTTTCTGTCAGAGTTCTGACACTAACCCATTTAAAAGGATACTTGTGAAGATAAAATGAGGGGAGGACTAGTATGTCTTTCATCTTTAGACAGGATAAAAAAGCAAAATACCCACCCACTAACATGTATATATAGGTAAAGGTAAAGGTTCCCCCCGCACATTTGTGCAGTCGTGTCCGACTCTAGGGGCCGGTGCTCATCTCCGTTTGTTAGCCAAAGAGCCAGCGTTGTCCGAAGATGCTTCCACGGTCATGTGGCTGCATGACGTGCACAGAATGCTGTTACCTACCCACCGAAGTGCTACCTATTCATCTACTTGCATTTGCATGCTTTCAAATTGCTAGGTTGGCAAGAGCTGGAGCTAGTGCAAGAGCTCACTCTGCATGCAGGGCTAGGGATTTGAACCTCCGAACTTGTGATTTTCTGATCGACAAGCCTGGCATCTTACCCGCTGAGCCACCACGCCCCTAATAACATGTATATATAAGAAGGGTATAAATGCTGGATTTGATATCTTCACACTACCCAGTATATTTCTAAAATGGAATCAATTTAAATAATAAAGGAAGTGAATCATCCAGAATCTGGCAAATGGTAATCTAAAACATTAGAAACCATTTAAATGCCTCTTCCACATTCAAGATACAGGGAAAGAAATACCAGTTTTTACTGAAACCCCTTGTAACTAGTTGAAGGGTTTTACCTCAGAGATGGGAATCCATGGCCTTTGGGTGTTGCTTGTGGTCCTAGCATTGCTTACCACCCACAAGCCTTTCTAGCTATAGGTCACAACAACTACAGAGGCCAAAAGGTTCCCCAATGTTCCTTTATAATGATTTATTACACAGTTTAAAACAGAATAGAGAGATTGAAATGAGTGTTATTTATCACTGACAAGGCTAGAATCAAGACAGAGCTTGGTGACAAGCCCAGATGGTCCAAGAAGTAAATTAAAACAGGGTGTCATTGGATATCCCAGATTTCCAGAAGCCTTGATGTCATTGCCTAGTTTGCTCCCTTTCCAAAGTCATTGAATGTTGCAGCTATTGAGTGAGCTGAACATTAGCAGGAGGGGGGAACAAATAAGATCCTGGATAGAAGGCTTGGGATGTCTCTAGAATAGGCTGAGAGTGGCAAGAGCTTCCAAAAACATGCCACTGAATCAATATTGGCAATAGTCTCTGAAATCATATATCCATTCAATCATGTCTGATTCTCGGAAACTACCTGGACAAGTGCTTGCAGTTTTTATGGCAAGATTTTTCAGAAGTGGTTTGCCATTGCCTCCTTCCTATGGCTGAGAGAGAGAGAGAGAGAGAGAGTGACTGGCTCAAGGTTACCCAGCTGGCTTTGTGCCTAAGGCAGGACTAGAACTCATGGTCTCCTGGTTTCTCTTTGAGTGAGTAAGATGGGTGACTAAATTCAAAATATAAATAAAGTAAATAAACTCTAGCCTGGTGCCTTAACCACTACCCCAAAATGGCTCTCAGATTCATTAAAGGTGCATACAATTGGGTTCTTCCCATCCATGCTGGACTGTTTCTCTCTGCATTGCACTAATAATCTCTCCTCATGAAATGTTCCTGCTTCTGGTCCCAGCCTCCTGGGCTGTGGGCAGTAATCATTTTAGCAGCCCAAATGCTGCTGCTTTGCCTGAGGAGTGATTATCGTTTCTCCACAAATCCCATTTCCTTTTGCTAGGCCATAAGGGTAGACACCTCTTCTCTTCACTCAGATGATAGATTCTGCCTGTGGAGAATCGAACTCTCTCCAGGTCTTTATCTTTTTGCAAAAGGAAGGAATCTAAGGCAGATATTGTTTTTAGGTGTTTGTCTGATAAACAAATCACAGAGAGATATAAGCAGAACTTTTCAAAGATCTCTGAAATTGAAGATGGTTCTTTCCCATTTTCAGTCCTACCAAGCAATACAGAAACTAATCTGGTGGCTAAATGTAGGGGTTAAGAGACTGAGCTGAAAAAACCGGGGTTAGGTCTGCCCTTTCCAAACTGACTTGTCTTTTGGAGTTGTTATTGTTGGGAAATTATTGTGGGCAATTTCCAGTTTAAGTTGCCCACAGCCTATTCCCTGTCAGTTCCTATATCAGTATTTCTCAACCTTGGCAACTTTAAGACACATAGACTTCAACTCCTAGAATTCCCCATGCTGGCTGGGGAATTCTGGGAGTTGAAGTCCACACGTCTTAAAGTTGCCAAGGTTGAGAAACACTGCCCAGACTGCAGACTTGCCACTCAGTTCAGCAAGCAAACAATACAGCTTGATGTTTGTGTATTAAGCATCAGCAAACATCACAACAGTTAACTGGAAAAACAGGATAAAAGACAGACAAAAGCTGGGAGAGGGAGACACAAACAATACACAAAAAATTAACATCTATATATCTCTCTATTTATCTATCAAAAGGCACAGAACTTTCCAGAGCCACTGGAAAGAAACTGTGGTAATTAAGTGTGGTAATTTACATGGACAATCTTACGGGGGCCTTTGGATATTCTACCCTTAACCCTTTTATGTACATAATGGCAGCAGAAAAGTAGGACACCAGGTGATCCCTCCTCCTTGGGATGATGAATCCAACAGTTATAAGGATAGTGAAGTATGTATAAGGCAATGTGTAAAATAATAAGAAAAATAATTATCATTATGGTATCAACATTAAAAGTAAAAATTAATCTTTTTAAGAACGCCACCATTTAGTTGGGTAACTACTTTTATAAGAGGAATAGAAGAGGAATAGAAAATGAATAAAAAGGAGTAAAAACCAAAAAAAAAGGAGTATTACTATAATACATATAATGTTCATCATTGGCGATCACTCGTAGCCAAGTAAGATTGTCTTCCAAAGGTAAAATTTTAACGGTGGATCCGTAAGTGGCTATAAAGGCCAATTCTGGATCCGCACAACCTCCCACAATGAGGGCATAGGTTTCCGGGTGGGAGACGGTCATGATGAGGGTTTGCCTAACGTGCCTTCCTTTTAGCTCTTTTCTCCTTTTCGCCCTGTACTCGTGCTTCTTCAAAGTCCATAGCGCCATTAATAAAGGATGACCTCCAATTGAAACGCTCATGAGTTAGGGCTTCCCAGTTCTCAATGCTGATATTACATTTTTTTAAATTAGCTTTGAGAGTATCTTTGAATCTCTTTTGCTGTCCACCAATATTCCGTTTTCCATTCTTAAGTTGGGAGTAAAGTAGCTGCTTTGGAAGACGATATATATATTTCAATCAACTCTCAAGGAACATCTGCCGATGGAACTTCCTGAAAATGTTGAGGAACACTGGATTAAATTGAAGACTTCTATTATTTCAGCCTGTGAACAAACTATCGGATACCAGACTAAGAGACATCAGGACTGGTTTGATGAGAACGATAGTGAGATTGAACATATTATTGACATATAATGTATATGCTGCCTGACTCCCAGCGATTCTGGTTGGTATTGAATGATCTGTCAAGAATAGGAATAGGATTAGGAATCATAGCAGTAGCAAAAGTGTGTTATTGTCAGTGGTAGCAGTGGCAGTAGTAATATAATGTAGGTCTCCCAATTCACCAAGAATGTAAAACACACACACACAATATTGTTTTCTCTTGGCAAAGGTATTTTTTCTACAGTCTCATAATAGATATACTGGGTCTGCTTTGTTCAATTAAACAAAATGCATTATTCTGATTATACCTGAGTGCAAGGGAGCCTGAATCAAATAAGTACCACATGAGCATTCCCTCACCCCAAAGCATTTCTCATTTATTTTATGCTTTAAAAGTTTATTTTGGCTAGGATTGAAATTTAATTTGATCTTCAAAGAAACACAACAATGGAAATATAAAGAGGAAGCTTTTGTTCTCTCCCTAGGAGTTCTGAAAGGTAATAATTATGAAATGATAAGATTCTAAATGAAAATGTCATTTGCAAAGGTTGAGGTTGAAAACAGCACAAGCCCATGTAATGCAAGGAAATGTCAGATTTGATTCATGAACATAAATGTATCCAAAAGTATTTAATTTGAAATCATATGATGATTTATTGTCTAAATATTAAACTATTCTGAGTGGGAGAAAAATCTTCTGTGTCACATCAAACCTAATGCAGCTTTAGAAAAACAGGGGGCATTGATATTAATAATACATATTTGTACTAGACATATTAATAAGTTGCCTAAACTGTGGCTAAAACGTTCACAGCCATTTTAACACTACAGAAAACAAGGGTTTGGCAATTCATCAAAGCAACTCCACTCGCACAAAGCCATGTCAGGACCCCCTCACCAGAGAAAGATGATGTTTGGAACTTGTAGAAGCTCTGTGAAACATTTGCAACTCTCCCAAAAACTCTCATCGAGGTTCAGGATGTAGGTCTTCAACCCCAAATTGAGCTCTCATCCATGTGTACCAATGTTTGCAGCCACGTTCACCTCCAGTTCCAGTTCTTTCAGGTCTAGAATATTCCTTCAAAAGCTTCCTTGGCCTAGGGTGAATTCTGTGAAGATAATGCCCCAGTTGAGATTCATTGGACTAAATGAAGTATTACCATGAAATCCATGTAACTAAACCCATATCATTTGAGGCAACTGAGAGACTTGCTCTGAAGCCAGAAGCTGGCCAATAAAAGAACAGTTTCTACAGACATTAGAAATACAGCAGTTTGAATTTTGGATCTTTGTATGCAGAGCACATGTTCAACCATGAAACTGCAGCTTCAAGCAATCATTGTCACACAGAGTAAAAACTCAATTTAACACACAACTGGGGGAAACTGGTTCATTACTTCTTTGCATACTCTGTCTAGCTTCCAAGAGGAGAAAGAGAAGGAGAAGGAATTAGGATAGAAGCAGTCAAGCAAGATACATGAGAAATTAAAATCCTCCTCCTCCTCCTCCTCCTCCTCCTCCTCCTCCTCCTCCTCCTCCTCCTCCTCCTCCTCCAAAAGCAGAACAACAGCCAGTGACTATCTGCTACCTTCGAACATTCATGAGTGGGTAGATTGAATAAACCATGTGCTTCAAATGATACCTCAAGCCATCAATAATTATTGGGAGGGTTCTTTATATCTAGATACACCAAGATCAAAATACCCAGAATCATAGACCCCATCAACCTCTGCCTCACCACCTACTTTCAATTTGATGGACAAATATACCAGCAAATCAAAGGAACACCTATGGGATCACCACTCTCAGGACTCATAGCAGAGATAGTAATGCAACGTCTAGAAAGGATAGCACTTCCACACATACAACCCAAAGTATGGATCCGGTATGTGGATGACACTTTCGTCATAATAAAAAAGGATCAACTGGAGGAAACACATGAAGCCATCAACATCTTCAAAGGAATAAAATTCACAAGGGAAGAAGAAAACAACAACACACTACCCTTCTTGGACATCCCCATCAGTAGAGGAAATGATGGCATTCTAGAAACACAAGTCTACCAGAAATCTACCCACACTAACCAAGTGCTCCACTACCAAAGCAATAACCCAACCTCACACAAGAGGAGCTGCATAAGAATACTATTCAGACGAGCACAAACACACTGCAGCAACTCAGAACACCAGAAAAAGGAAACAGACCACTTATATAGCATCTTCCAACAAAATGGATATCCACGCAACTTTATCAAAAAGTGCCTGACCACTCAACCCAACACAGCAAAACCAACAGAAGCTATGAAAAGGATTGCACTGCCATACATCAGAAACATCTCAGAAACTACTAATAGACTGTTACAACCACACGGCATCACTGTAGCACACAAACCAACCAAAACCCTTCAGAACATCGTAAGTAAACCAAAAGACCCAGTAGCCCAAGAAGAAAAAACAGGAGTTATCTACAACATACAGTGTAAGGACTGTAACAGCCACTATGTAGGACAGACTGGCAGAAGACTAGCAGAACGCATCCATGAATACCAACTAGCAGTCAGAAGACATGATGAAAACTCCTTAATCTCACAACACATGGACAGATTTAACCATACTTTCAACTGGGAAACTGTGAGCATATTAAACCAAGCCAAATCCAAAAATGCTAGAGAATTCCTGGAAGCTTGGCAGTCAGAAAAAGCAGCCATCAACAGACACATAGAGGTAAACAACATTTACATACCATTCATAAGAGACAATAGAAAAGCCAGAAGACCAGAACACCTCTTGGCCAGCAATCAACAACAAGATATGCAAAGATTAACAGCAAGATTAACAGCAGATGAGCAATCAAACAACACAATAGACCCTAATCAAGGAACTATTAACTTAGTAAATCAACCAAGCAGCACACAACAACCCAATCAAGGTACTACCAAGGAGAGTACAACACCCCCACCAACACAGGCAGGACAAGCCAGGGTATATAAACAGAGAGCAAGTTCCACTCCCTTTTCGCACTGAAGATGTTTCCTAGCTTGGCAATGAAACGTCTGCAAGAAAACAACAAGGCTCAGAGAGCACCAAGGCCTCCATGGTTGTTTATAAGCTATTCCTCATTTAGAAGTGATCCAGTTTTATTGGCCACTTATCAGACAAGCTGACCATACAGGTGAGAAGGCTTTTCCCAATATCCTTCTGGAACATGAATGTTGTTTAACAAAACACTGCTGTTTATTACTGTAATCATCTCAGGATTTGGCACAACTCTCAAACTCAAGAGTAAGATAGACTGCATTTTGTCACTCAGGAGATCATAAGTTTCTGGTCACCATTTTAAATGAATGAAAATGCACTTTTTACTTATATTTCATTTGGGAAACATCGGCCAATCATTAATATCAGTTTGAGTCTCTCTAAAGTATGCAGACACATAAGCAGCTGGCAAGTGCTCTCAGCCAGGGATGGAACTAGGGTCTGTGTCACCTGGGGCAAACATGGATTCTGCGCACCCCCCCGGGTTATTTTGTCATTTTGGTGCCCCCCGGGCATCATTTTGGTGCCCCCCGCAGCACAGCACCCAGGATACATGCCCCACTTGCCCCCCCCCCCAGTTGTGGCCCTGCTCTCAGCATTAAATATCCTTATTAATGCTACCACCTCACTCCATTTCAGGCTGTTGTTGTATGTTAATATCATCTTTATTGTTACATCCTTGCTCTGTCTGTATTTCCTTCCCAGCAGGCTGCATATGAAATGACGTTTTAGTTGGGGAAAATAAAAAAATTAGAACCGCTGACAATCCTCAGTTACTTTCACTGTATCTGCCAAACTATTATCCCCATGAGACAGAGTCTTAATAGGGATAGAAGGATTCAGGCCTATAGGAGAAGAAATATAGCACCTAACAGGAATAATATTAATTTACAGTATGTGAAAAATAAGCTATTCCTCACCATATTTTCCTATTGGCCCTGGGTTCTCTTCATTGAAGGCAAAGTATAAAGATACGATTCAGGACAGAATTGGGTTTTTGCTCTGATCCAGAATCACAATTTGATGGCACTGATTTGTTTCTGAACAAGACCAGCTTCTGATAATTTCTAACAAGTTCTGCATCCATAGATGAAGAGACATCCCCCACAGTGGCACATCAGCTCCCACTAGCATGGACAGAGACAAGGAATTGTGGGAGTCCAAATGCAAAATATATTTTAGATATTTTGCATGTCCCACCTCAAAAGGGCAGACCACAATTCCACAAATGTTCAACAGCAACAGAATAAACTTTTAACTTTTAATTTTTTAAAATTAAATTAACTTTTAACTTTTAATTTGTTTTTTAAAAGACAAATTTATATGGCTGCCCAACTCACACATGGTGAGGACGTCTCAAAAAAGAGGGTTGGGAGGTACAGGTTGCTTATCATATTCCAGAGGTAGCTTTTAATCCTGGAGTCTTCCAAGGAACAAAAATAATCCAATGAAACTCACTTTTCATTAGAAGGAGGAACATTGATTGACATTCAATCATTCCTTGTGGGGTTGTACTAACAAATGGAGAAGGAATGTTAACAGCAGGCTGAACGGAGAAAATCTGACTCTTTCTCATAGTTATATAACCCATCTGGGAATGGGATCTTGGTTTCTCCTTGGATAGGTTGATCAATACAGACTTCTTGTTCTTATTCAACCAATACAACTTTATTCAACCTCTTCACCATTCCTAATTTTCTAACAGGGACAATTTGTCTTTGGAATTTTAGGATTTGCTCTCTGTAATTAAATCAGATAATTGATTTTGCTAGCAAGGCAAGTAAAAAAGGCACCAAAAAGGAATAGCAGTAATTCTAACTCTCCAAGATACAGTTTCTCACAGCCTTACATGTTCTCCGTCTTCTGCCTCCTACAGGAATGTCCTGCATCAACAGGCTACATTAGATAATTTAATTAGTCTGAAGGGAGAATGGTGACCTGCCTTTCATTCAAAAGGTATTCACTGTGAGGTATTCACTGTGAGGTGTTCACAGGGCTATGCCAATTACTCTTTTCAGAGACTCTCTCTTCCATCCTGTTCTGAGAATATTTTCCATCTTGGCAATGATTGTGTAAAGGAAGGAAGGAAGGAAGGAAGGAAGGAAGGAAGGAAGGAAGGAAGGAAGGAAGGAAGGAAGGAAGGAAGGAAGGAAGGAAGGAAAGTGACTGCTGAATAACACTCTTCTCACAACATCTACAGTTGAACAGAAACTTTTCAGGAATGCTAAATCAGGTTTCAAATTATATCTTTTAATCAGTGCTCTTCCTTAGATTTTTTTTAATTACATTTTTTAAAATTCCCTTAGCTAACAAGCTATCTTACTTAAGCAAAACAATTGCCTATAATAAATCTTATAACTGAATTTTACCTTTGAAATCTTACAAAGTCCAATAAGAAATAAAAAATTAGAGCATTTAGCCAAACATTTCACAGAAATATTCTACTTGATTGCTAGCCAAACATACTCAACGGATATTCTATTGCTGGAAATAAAACCAATGTAGCCAGTGTATTATTTTTAGAAATCATATGGTGTATTATTTGAAATTATCAATTATCTGGAAAAATAATAAACTCATAGGTAATTTTCTGAGTAGAACTTTGTAAGTGGATAAGTGAGCTTTATAACCGAACATTGGACTGCAATAAATATTGGAACCATGTTAAATTATTTCATATGATTAACCTTCATTCTTTGTGATTTTGCCTATGCAATAATTGGGAGTTATTGTACAGTTAAGCAGCAGCATTCTAGACATATAATCCCTTTCTTGATCTCCAAGCATACTGTATAAGTGAGAGGTTGTGTACAGCATGATATTGGCAATATCTGTATTTCTTTTATCAAAATGCATGTTAAAAAGTGCACACAACTACTAGTATGAATTCCTGGACTTCACCATCTGCTCTGGATCTTTTTCAATACCAATTAAACACAGCAGGTTAACTGACATTTGGTTCATTAAAATAAAGTATACCGAGAATTTGAAACATCTAATGTGGCTTTGTCTATGTTTCAAGTGAGGGGTGAGGTCAATGGAAGGCAGATGAGGCTGAGCAATTGTAATGATTAATTGCCAGTGCCACAAAGTTTCTGGGAACTCTTGAAGAATTCTACCTTTTCTTCCATTTGAAGTAGCCATGTTTTTAATTAAGAAAACATTATTAGCCACCCTATACATTGCATCCATCTATGAAAGGAGCACAGCTCAATGGAAGAGCACATTTTTTGGCATTATGAAGTTGGGATTGGAAAAAAAAAAGTTGTGTTATGAAGTCACATGTATGCCATCATTTTGACATAATCTCAGTTTGTTGCTGACACTTACGCTTGAAGAAGTAATTTGACCATCTGAGCCATGCAATTTATCTCCAGTGACTTATCTGAAGAAACAAGTCTTGTAGAGCTGCCATGGTGGCAAAAGAAGAGTATGTTTGATGGAGCCAATAATTTGATCCCTATGACACTGTTAGCCTCCAGAAAGTTGGAGACAATCACTCCACCTGAATTCTTTAGGTGAAGTCCATAATTAAATAAAAACAAAATTAATAACACACAAAAGAGACAAAACCCCATTGCACTGCTGGATTTAATTCCAGGTCAACCATATATTGCATGCATTGGTACTTCCTGAGCCTGAGCTTGTTGCCAATTACTGGAATTTGGAATCTTGGTGGATTCTAGCAACTTATTTATTTCTTACTAACACTGCAATGCTGCTTCATTCCAAGTAGCTCTGAGTGGGACACAAATAAAGATTAGAAACATCAGAGGAAAAAAAAACACAATATCAATCATGATGGCACTGTCTGCTTGGATGGGCCAAACCTTAATATACAGCTCCCAGTTTTCAGATTCCTGAAGAAATTGATCAGAGGGATGGCAGTTTGATATGAGGGCAAGGTGTTCTGGAAGAGAGCCACTATTGTAAAACCTTTTTCCCGTTGTTGTTGTTGTTGTTGTTGTTGTTCAGTCGTTAAGTCGTGTCCGACTCTTCGTGACCTCATGGACCATAGCACGCCAGGCCTTCCTGTCCTCCACTGCCTCCCGGAGTTTACTCAAGTTCATGTTCATCACATCGGTGATGCTATCTAACCATCTCATCCTCTGCCATCCCCTTCTCCTTTTGCCTTCAGTCTTTCCCAGCATCAGGGTCTTTTCCAGTGAGTCCTCTCTTTGCATTAGGTGGCCAAAGTATTTGAGCTTCAGCTTCAGTATCTGTCCTTCCAATGAGAAATCAGGTTTGATTTCCTTTAGGATTGACTTATTTGACCTCCTTGCAGTCCAAGGGACTCTTAAGAGTCTTCTCCAGCACCACAGTTCGAAAGCATCAACTCTTCGGCGCTTAGCCTTCCTTATGGTCCAACTCTCACAGCCATACATTACTACTGGGAAAACCATAGCTTTAATTATACGGACCTTTGTCTGCAGGGTGATGTCTCTGCTTTTTAATATGCTGTCTAGGTTTTCCATAGCTTTCCTCCCAAGGAGCAAGTGTCTTTTAATTTCATGGCTGCAGTCACCATCTGCGGTGATCTTGGAGCCCAAGAAAATAAAATCTGTCACTGGTTCCATTTCTTCCCCAAAAGTTCTATTTGTAAATGTTTCCTTGGTCACCTTCTTTTCCACTTGCAAGCCTCAAATGCTAAACTTTTCTTCATAAGAAGGGGATCCATCCACCAATCATTTCACATCTTCTTTTTTTAAATCTTTTCCCTTTCTCTTGTGTCTTTGAGAATGGGTGACTAGGAACTGTACGTATAGTTCTGTGGATACTTTCTATTTTATTTTTCAATCAATTTCTTAATAATTCTATCATTATTTTATCTTTTCAGAAAGAAGACAGAACACAAAGATATATTTTTTAAAAAAATGCTCTCCTAGGAAAATTGTGTGCCAGTTTTGGAGACTGATATAAACCTTGAAATCAGTGCTGTGCAAAAAATTTCAGTTATTAAAAAAACAAAAACAAAGAAATAATTAAACGTGAAGATGCTGAAACATGTTATCTTGCTATAATACTGTTGTTAGTTATGTGTTTTCATAATATTTGCTAATAGCCACAATGTGCTTGAATTGTTTCTAAAATATTTTTTCCTGAGCAAACTATAAAAATGTATATGCTGACAAAAAAACCTGCTTACAATATGTTTGTTTGTATGGAAATTAATTCATATTATTTTCTAAAGTCTTAATAATGGTATTATTACAGTGGAAAGTATTACGACTCTTTTGTTCATTTGTTCGTTCTGGTGAATTACTGCTAAAATATTTCAGGGATTATGTATCAGAGATTACTGACATTTTCATTATGACTAAAATCACTAAATCAGTTTTGGTTTTCTAGGGAAACAATGAAATATTCAGATCTGACATGAAATCAAGATGTAACATGAAAAAATAAAGGGAATTCTTAGAATGGTGGTCCTGATCTGCTTTACTGTAAGTAAAATCCATTTGTCTAAGTAGTCCAGTAGAATTCACTTTTAGAATGATGGATTTCATTCTAGTGATGTGCTGCAGGTAAGACTGAGCTGTCAATTTTTTCCCCAGAATGACTCTTGAAATGATACTACATAGCAGCTGGAATAACAGACAAGTTGATTTTCAGATCTCCCTGCTCTTGAATTTCATCTCATATTAGACAATTGTCTTGACTGAAGCTATTTTTTTCAGTGATTTACCCTTCACATTTTGCACTTGCTTTCGAGACTCCCAAAGCACTTAACATCACCTGTTTAAAAAAATCATATTCTTTTAAAACCACAAAACACAGACAACACAGCAAATGCTACATTTTAAATCCAATACGATAACACTTCACAATCCCACCACCTGTTGGAACATATAGGCTTTCACTTGGCAGCTAAGTGACATGATGAAGGGGGCCTGATGCATCTCGGAGGACTTAGCATTATATAGCCTGAAAACTGCTCTACAAAAGGCCCTCTTCTACATTTCTTTCCTTTGGTAATTGTGGATGATCTTTCATGAAGTGAGATCTTCCCAGTGAGGAGAGGGGCAGATCATCAGAAAAATGGTCCTTGAAGTATTGCTGCACCTTATCAGTGTAAGGATGTAAAGCTGAAAAACTAAATGTTGTTGTGAGCTTTTGTTTAACCAGAAGCTAGTCGAGTGGAACAACCACAGCGACACATGCTCAAATCAATCAATCAATCAATCAATCAATCAATGGTGTGTGTGTGGATTGAAGTAACCACCTTTTTAAAAATCCTTTCTCAAGCCCAGTCTTGATATCAGTAAGCCCCACAGAACCATGACTGGGTTTCTCTTTTCAACAAACAAGAAAAGTTAGCTCACTATGAAAAAATGTGTGGGAAATTCAGATATGCATATCAGTTCCAGGCCAAGCCACAGTGACATCTTGTTCATTTTGATGTCATATGAATGATGCCAGTAATGTAATTTGCACCAGTCACATCATGATGCAACTGATACAAATTACATAATTGGCATCATTTGCATGATGACATCATAGCAGATATGATGTCACTTGCCTTTGAGGACACCCAAGGTTTCATCTGTGTTTCCCACTTACAGTGTAGAGCAGCTCAATATATAACTAGAAGCCTTCCTTAACATGGATGCCCTCCATATGTGTAGATTTCTATTCCCAGAATTCCCCAGCTGGCATGGCTATTACTAAGAATTCTGGGAATCAATGCCCACACATCTGGAGAGTGCTTAAGTTGAGGAGGCAGACAATGTGTTATGTATGTACTCTGTAGAAATGAAAGTAGTATCAGGATATGCAGGATATTCCAGCGTGCATCGGAACAAGCAAGTTTCTTATACTCCGGTTGTATTTATCCTGACTTCATTCCTCTGAAATAAGCAGAAACAATATAGTAGCTCTTGACAGTATAGGAAATGCCACTATAACAATGCAAGTTAAGTTAGGAAAACCACTCATATGCTCATGTTTGCCCCATCTGCCAAAACATCTTAGTCTGTTACAGTGGACAGGAAATGCCAATAGAACACATGTTCTTATGACATCACAGGTGTCTGCATTCCTGTTCGGTGGTAGAAACCTAGGATTTCTTGCCTTCAGTGTTTTAACAGGACCATTTGCATGTTCTGCTAAAAATCATTGTGAGAGGAAGAATACAAAAACTACCAACCATAGTTAGTTTAGCCATTGCAGATTTGCTTTCCATCAAATAAGATTGGCACTGGAAATGCATGACCTTTTCTTCTGTAAATTATACATTTTTATTTACAGATTTCTTTTCCTTTATTTCCTATAATTCTGGGACACTTTTGCTTCCCACAAGGAGCTAAAGTCTACCTTGTATAGCTTAAGCATTGTCTGCTTAGTTCTCCACTCTGCTGTTTATTGTACACTTTTATTCATTCATTCATTCATTCATTCATTCATTCATTCATTCAACTTATATCACCGCCCATCTCCCCTCACAGAGGGGACTCTGGGCGGTTTACACAAAGTTAGCAATAAAACATATAAAAACATATAAAATACAGTACTTAATATAAATAAATTAATAAAATGTATAAAACCCAAGAGGCTCTGGTGTAGTTTAAAAGAACTCTACGGAGCCATCCATCCACAAGAGGAGCTGTTACTCCTCCCATCCCAAGCGAGGTGGCAGAGCCAGGTCTTCAATTGTTTTCGGAAGGTCACCAGTGTGGGGGCTTGCCTCACCTCCAGGGGCAGAATATTCCAGAGGGCAGGTGCCACTGTGGAGAAGGCCCATCTCCTGGACCCCGTCAGATGGAATTCTCTTACAGACGGGGTCCGTAGCAAGCCCTCTCTGCATAACCGGGTGGGGCGGGTCGATGCTCTGGGGATGAGGCGGTCCCTTAGGTAACCTGGTCCCATAACTTTTGGTCTACCTTTATTTCTACCCTCTTACTATTAAGGATCTAAATCTTCATTTCTTGGATTACAGCTGTAGACTCCAGCACAAAGATTATCTGCTTAGCACTGTCTTGTGAGGAGGGCAGGATCATATATCATATTAATTTCTCTGGTGTTGAAACCAGCACCCATTGACAGCTGGCCTCATCAAGGGTTGCCAGAAAATGACCAAGAATATCATATTATCCATGGATCTGATTATACAAATAGTTAATGCTTACAAATTCCTTCAGTGGAAAAGTACTGATTTGTTTTCAAGGAAACAAACACACTTCTACCACACTCCAAACATTTTTAACCATTATGTTCTATACTCCCTCTCCCCCCTTTCTTTGAAAAGGGAACTTCTTAAAACTGTTTATTTTCATTGGAGACCCCAGCCACATTACTATTATAGGCACAGTTCCTCATGCACTCTCATCAAAGGATGAATTCAGATTTTATTGTCAGGAGTTTTGATGAAATCATCTTAATCAAGATAAATATATATGCTTCATTTTTTATTATTGGAAATAAGCACTTTGATATATTTAGGCAACAGTAAATAATCCTTAGTGTGTTTTGATATGAAATAAAATGAGAAAATGACAGTGAATCAGCATATCTGACAAAACCACAACCAATGGTTCATATATTTTACCTACTTAGAGAGGTAACAGGATCCCATCTAAAGTTTAGACAGTATGCTTCTTTTTAAAATTTAATTTGATTTCAAAAGTATACAAACAAGGGGGGGGAAACCACATCAAAACAAAGAATAATACATATGAAAAAAATGAAAGAAAAATAGAGAAAAAAATCCAAATGAAAAACCAGATAGATGATAGATAGATAGATAGATAGATAGATAGATAGATAGATAGATAGATAGATAGATAGATGATAGGCAGGCAGACAGGCAGGCAGACAGACAGGCAGAGTTAGATACATGAATGCAGTCTTTAAAGAACAAATTAAATCTTGACCAAATGGAATCATATTATTTGGCCTTTCAGTTATGTTGATTAAGAACCATTTCAAAGGCAGAGAGTAAACAAGTCCAGAATTTTAAATCCAGACAAACAGAATATTTCCAACAAAGCAGAACAAACTTTTTTGATACACTCCATGCTTGTTAATTCCAAAGTTCTTCATAAATCAATAAATTCTAAGTTTGGATGTATAATTCAATATCACATTAACATATTAAACATTATTTATTCTGGAAATCATATAAAAATGATGTGAAAATTAACCAAAATGGAATCTTCTGCTTTTGTTTTATATTCCATAAGATATCTGACTCCTTCTACTTTTTTAAAAAGGCATTTTTTGTACAATTTTCTCACATGCAATTTGTATGCATTTTTACTTAATATACATATTCCTCTATGCAGCCTTCAGTAATAGTCACAGACTTTGGCATGTACATTGCAAAATCTAGTGCAAAATGTGGAGGCTACCTTGTGCATCAATATCATCAATCTATTCATTTAAAAAGTTGATAAAAGTTTTCTGATATTCCTAAATAAGATAGATATATGGATAATTGCTTGGATGGATGGAGAAGTGGATGAACAGATTGATGGGTAAACAGATAGCTAGATACTACCCCTCCTTGGGTCTTGGGTGCTCACACATCAATGTGTGAAGAAGATGAGCACTGGTAATTCTGCATCTTTGATGATGATGATGCCTGTGATGTCAAAGCATCAAGGCATCATTGAAGGAGATGCCTCTTACATAGAAACAGCAATTCCCATCTCCATGGTTTAAAGTAAGGAACACACCTATAGTTCAGGGATCTGTACAATTCTCCAAAGCCTTGGAGATGGTCCAAGAGCTCTACCAAAAGTTGACACTGGATTATACAGTTTCATGTGACAGAAAGGGGAAAATATTATATGTCTCAGGACTAATCCTATCAATTTATATTCAACTACAGTTAAGTTTAATTGTAACCTCTTAGTTTTTATCCTGGCCTCTACTTGCTTTTTGGTACGTGGCCCTTGGGCAGAATAAGGTTACATATTCCTGTTGCAAGGAGCATGCAAAATTAAGGCAGTTCTCTGTCACTACAGGCGTCTTGCTATTATGGAGGCAGAACTAGCTTTGGGTGTTCTTTCAGCTCATTCACCAATTTACAGATGAACTCTTCTCCTAAATGTTGGTTTGTATTTGTAAAATATCCTCAGACCCACCTCAATATCTGCACTGTGCAGATATGAGATCTTTCTACAAGCCATGCTGTGCAATTTACAAGATACCTCTTCAGACATGAATAGGATTTACTCTCATTTAGGTCTGTAAAGATTGCTACCTTAGGCTACAGGCATTGTCACACTTACCTAAGGAGTAAATGCTATTTAATTTAGCACACATTACTTCTGAACAGAAACTTTGAAACCTGAACTGTAAATGTTTTATAATCTGACCTAGATACTCACTGCAGATGATCAGTGAGTATTAGGGAATCTGCTGCTGAGACAATACATTTTTAACACAAGAGTTTAAGCATTCCCACCATTATTTTTTATCTCTGTCAATATCTATATCTATATCTATATCTATATCTATATCTATATCTATATCTATATCTATATCTATATCTATATCTATATCTATATATATCTATCTATATATTATCATCTAAATTATTTGTGAAAGAAATAGATTCACCCGACTGTGCCACTTCTAAGGCTGGTGGGAAACATATCCTAATATTGAATCTCTACATCCTTTTCACTAGGGATGATTAGCAGCTTTGTCAAGTGTTTATTTTACTTTGAAAGAATATGGAATTTTCTGGCAAGATGCCAACAGATTCCCTCCTATTTTAACATCCCCCATGTTATTTTCCCATTTTTCCTTTGATATTTTCTTGATATGAGCTATCCTTATCAAATAACAGTTAAAAGCAGAGAAAGGGCTGGTTTTTTTTCTTTTTTGTAGTTTAAAGTACCTATAATCACTTCACCATCTAATTTATTTACACTGAATTAGTATTTTAAAAATATAGTAATTTTAAATATATATATTTTAAAAGGAGCAACAACCCTCAGCTTACTCAGTTACCAGGCCTGCCTGAAAACTTTGTAAGTCTTTTAGATTCATTGGCATTTATTCTTTTGGAAATCTCAGTAAAACAAGCAGCAGAAAAACCTACTACTGACTCAGGTATCTTTTGTTTAATTGTTATGACATTAAATCTCAGGAGGCAAGGTGTTCCAAAGTGCGAGGATGCAGGGAACAAAAGAGAAAAAAGCTTTTCTCTTATTCTTAAAAATGGTGTAAGTGATAATGGATTTCTCAAAAAACAAAACAGGGCATACACCAACATTTATTTTTATTTATTTATTTATTATTTTTATTTTCTATCCCGCCTTTATTATTTTTATAAATAACTCAAGGCAGCGAACATACCTAATACTCCTTCCTCCTCCTATTTTCCCCACAACAACAACCCTGTGAGGTGAGTTGGGCTGAGAGTGACTGGCCCAAGGTCACCCAGCCGGCTTTCATGCCTAAAAAATGTCTGTTTTATCACAGATCAGCAGCAGCAAAGGGAAGAACTTAGAATCTGTTACGTTTCCATTAAAAAAAAAGCAGGTTGGGAGCAGTAATTAAGAAACATGCATCCAAGAAAGGGCATATACTATATCTGGGAAAGTTCTGTGCAAAAAGCATGCATTGGAGGTTGTTGCATTGTTGAAAAGACTACATTGGGGTATTTGCACTCTACTTTGCCAACAGACAAACAGAATAATAGATGAACAGTTGCAACATTGACATGGACCAGGTTTAGGCTAATCTGCACATCCCTATTTCTGAGTCATGTTGATTGAAATAGGAGAAGATGGAGGACAATTATTCAAAGATTTTGAGGTTTGTGTCTTTAAATGTTTTCTGAAGCTCATCACACGCCATTAGAAATTGAAGTATCATCATCATATAATTGGGACAAACTGTAACTGTATACTGGATGTTCGTGTATTTAAAAAATGACAATAATTCCAACTGAGGTAGAAGAATATGGATATATTTCTGATCCATAAAAAGAGAAAACATTCCAAAGATTGGCTGGAATCCAAGGATGCTGCTTCAACAAGATGGACTTTTAATTATAGCCAAAAAAAAAAAAGTAGTTAAAGCTTTGAAATAGAGGAGAGTGATAAATAGATTCCATTTCTGTAAGGCTTCAGCTGTGGCTTTATTATTGTTGTTAAAAATATATAAAACTTGCACCGCAGACTATTTTCTCTCTGATTCAGTGGCCAAAGCCTACGTACACAAAATGGCAGAATTTTAATCCTTTGAGAATAGGGTTAACGAGGGAAAGTGTTTGAAGGTGAGCTGTGAACAAATTCTTCTGAATTTAATGAGCCATTGTTAGGAAACTGGTGCACAACAATTTTAGTCAAGGAAGAGATACATGTAAGCAGTCTTTTGAAGAAACCATAGTCAAGCTGAAAACTAGAAAGAGTGTTCAGCTTTCTCCTTGAATTATTTGGCAAAGAGGAGATTTGCACAGACTGATAGCAAATGAGATCTGTTTGGGATTCCCCCCCCCCTTCCTTTCCTTCGAAGAAAGAGAATTAGGCCTTAAATTTAACTCTATAAATCCTAATTTTAGCCAAGGAGGAAAAAGCCAAAGCCATGCTGAATTGCAAGCTGTCGCTTTGATGGTGGATTGAGGCAGAAAACTGCATATGTTTCCTTGTTCTTAAGCAGAACATTCTGTGAAACTTTCCTAACCAGAGCAGCTTAACACAGATTTTTTTTTTAATAGCACAATGTGGCAGGGGGGAGGAGGGAGTGAAATTACAGCAAGCTGCTTCTTAAACCAGTGCAGATAAAACATTTGAGTTGTTACCTAGGAGGCTTCAAGGTAAAAGTCTGGGCTTCTCAGGCAATTCACTCACTCGGCGTGCTTGTTAACCTTGGGCAGATGAGTTTTAAATAATGTATCCTTTTCTTCCCTCTGAAAAGGCTGTTTTCACTATTAAAAGTTATTAGTTTATCATACGTGTGTAATTTTTTCAGCCAAAGGGCTCGCCTTCCTTTGATGTGCATTTTGGTACCAGCTGGTCCCCTCCACTCCTGCTGTCTCCTAACCCTGAGTCAGGTTTCTTCTTTTGTTGAAGCTTTTGCTACTGATTTGTCCGCCTCATTTGTAAGAGAAGCTTTATTTCCATTCTAAAAAGGGTGTTGCTGAGATCATTCTGGTTCTTCCTGCGAAGGGAGGGTTTCCATTCATTCCCCCCCTGCTCTCTTTCCCATTCTTCTCTTGCTTTTTCTCCCAGCGATCTACATTTTTGTTTCCTTCGGACATGAAAATGTTTTTTCCGCTGGGATGGTGAACGAAAAACAGCAGAGCCAGACTATCCATTGGATCAAACTTGTCCAATAGGGAACTAATTCTCACTTCCTGGGAGTAAACCCCACTGATCTCAAGGAGATACACTTTTACAAAATAGGCATTGGTTGAACTTTGGCATTCAAGTCCAATTTGGATGAGTTTAAAAGAAATGGAACATCTGAAGAACGCAAGCACATCAAAAGAATTGTGATTTTATAGCTGGGGCAATTTTTTCCAGAAAATAATTTTTCAGCTGAAAAAAAAAAAAATGGAAAAAGGGCATGGATGGATAAATGCCTGCACATTTCTCCCCTTACAGTTTTTATGGAGGCTGTTCTCCTTGATATGAACTAAATATATCTTTATTCAGTAATTACTGGAATGAATTAAGAAGGGAAAGGGTTTTCTAATTTTATTTTATCATGAGACTTGAAAAGAAAGAAAAAGAAAGAAAGAAAGAAAGAAAGAAAGAAAGAAAGAAAGAAAGAAAGAAAGAAAGAAAGAAAGAAAGAAAGAGAGAGGGGGGGAGAGGGAGAGGGAGAGGGAGAGGGAGAGGGAGAGGGAGAGGGAGAGGGAGAGAAATGGGATGGTTAGTTGAAACTAGGGCCCGGAAACAATTAACATCCTTCTTTGTCTGGATTTTTGGTTGTATATATATAACCACTATGTGCCAATACATAGTGGCAGGGTGTAAGATGCAGGCAGGAATAGCATACACTGAATGGCTCACAAAGTAACTGGCATTGTGTACAGGAACATCTGCACAGAGTATGGGCTAGATCATAGCTGTGTCGTGACAGAGTACTGTGTTGCCTGCGGGGTCCAGGTGTGTCACGCGAAAAACCGTAAGTGATGATGGTGGCGGTGGTGGCAGGCCACCAGCACTTACGGGTTTTCGCGCGGAACACCAGGACACCGCTGCCGCCGCCACGGCACAGAAAAACCCAAAAGCGCTGCGGCGGCACACAAAACCCGGAAGCTTACAAGTTTTCGCGCGCCGCCGTTGGTGTGTTGCCAACATGAAAAGTTTGGAAAGCCCTGGGCTAGACGCTCCCAAGTCCAGATGGGAGATTCCACAGAATTTGTGGAGAATAACAGGGTAAGACCCTGTGGGACTTCCAGATCCAGATGGACAGGCAGCTACTGGCCAATCAACCAGACATTTTGGTAGTAGACAAGAACCAGAAGACAGTGGTGGTGATAGATGTAGCAGTGCCAAGTGACAGGAAGATCAGGAAGAAGGAGTATGAGAAGCTGGAGAAGTACCAGGGCCTGAAGGAGGAACTAGAGAGGATGTGGAAAGTGAAGGCCAAAGTGGTCCCAGTGGTGGTAGGAGCACTCGGGGCTGTGACTCCTAAGCTGGGAAAGTGGCTCCAGCAGATCCCAGGAACAACATCAGAGCTCTCTGTCCAGAAGAGTGCAGTGCTAGGAACAGCTAAGATACTGCGCAGAACCCTCAAACTCCCAGGCCTCTGGTAGAGGACCCGAGGTTGAGGAAGACACATACCACCCATAGGGGTGAGAAGGGAATTTTTTTCTCTGAACAATGACCCCACAGTACTCGGAGTAACTGAGATAATATTCATTTCTTGGGAAGAAAAGGAGGTCAATATACAAGAGGTACAAGTACTTGTTTACTTGTGCTTATGTTTCAAGTAAAAGATAGCTATGATGTAATCAAAATCTAGTTCAGAAACTAAACAGAAAGTTAAAAAATATGACTTAAAATGTTGAAATATGCATATAATTGAACTTTGAAAATATTATTATATACAAACACTCAGTTTAACACCCTTAATAATAGAAATACCTTTGAAAAAATCTTAAAGGCAAGTTGTCCTGAAAGAAAACATCAGCCTTGTGCTGCATTTTGTTTCTTTGGCCTTAATTATTTACAGGATGGCTTGATATGACCAAACTTCAAAAGTTGCCAATTTAGAAGGCAGAAAGTCATATGCTTCATGCTGCTACTTTTCCCATTCCATTAAATGAATATCCATGAGAAGGATTCTCTTTTGTTTGTTTGTTTTAAGACAATTTGTAACTAAATCTGGGCTTTTTGTGGCCAGCTCAGTTCTATGGGTATTACCCGTCTTCTGCAAATACTTAGTTAATCTCTATTATCATGCACGAGTATTTTTGCAGTCTTCTCAAACTGCCTTCAGGAATCTAGAATCTTGATTATTTCTATTTAAAGGTCACAATGGTCTTTTGAAGTCATCTGTTCTTGGTTGATGACTCTACTATGGGCACACCGCAGAAACATTTGTTTTACATTGGATCTTTCATATATGCTTCCCTCCAAAAATAAGAGTCAATCCCTAAAAAGCAGGGAAAAGGTTTAAATACCATTTTAAAAAAAATGATTGAGAGATGCATGTGCCAAATCTTCTCCATGTTTAATTTTTGTATGAAGAAGAAGAGGAAGAGGAAGAAGAAGAATATGTGCCAGTATCCCACCCCATTGAGCAATACATAATCATTCTGTGCAGAGTTTACACTAAAAAATACTATCACCCACCTTCATTGGTAATTTGGCCATTACACTAGGAAAGGCCAGCCCATAAATCATGGCTTTAGGGCAAATAGTATATAGTGTTTACCAATATTCTTCTATGAACATGAGGGCAACGTTTGGCATTACCAGACACCAAAATAAATTCATTGCTGCAACTATGTCCTAACAATAATGGATCATTGAAAGACTATTTCATCTGTCCTACTGTGACATGTTAGAATGTGTGTGTTTTTGTGTGTACGCACACACACGTTTGAGTCAGTTTTTGACTCCTGGCGACTGCAGTTTTCTTGGCAAGGTTTTTCAGAAGTGGTTTGCTATTGCCTCCTTCCTAGGGCTGAGAGAAAGTGACTGGCCCAAGGTCACCCAGCTGGCTTTGTGCCGAAGGTGAGACTAGAACTCGCGGTCCCCTGGTTTCTAGCCTAATGCCTTAACCACTCAACCAAACTGGCTCTCTTATATATTACTGGGAACACATTATTGTTCCTTGATCCCAACACTTAGATGGATGTAGAGATGGGGAATGAAATCAAAAACTCATATGTAGTAATAATGGTTGACTTCACTAAATGGACATTAAAATGGTAAATGCCATTCATTTTAAGGAGAACAGAGTGATGCACATTGGGACAAAAAGTGTCACTGATCTGCTCGCGCACAGAGAATTTGGGCTGTCTTGGAGTTGTGGTGAATAAAAACATGAACTGCCCTCTGTGGCTGTTGTGACAAGGTAAGTGAAGTGATTTGGGGTTTGTAGAAATGGTTTCAAAAACAAAATTGTCAGTATTGTCTTTAACTAAACCTTTAGTGATGTTTCAATGGCAGAGGGGTGGGGGTAGCAAATAAGAAAAGATACAACAGAGGGCTATAATATTAAGCATGAGGTAGAGACAGTGAGGGGGCGTGGTGGCTCAGCGGGTAAGACACCAGGCTTGTTGATCGGAAGATCGCAAGTTCGGAGGTTCGAATCCCTAGCCCTGCGTGCGGAGTGAGCTCCCGCACTAGCTCCAGCTCTTGCCAACCTAGCAATTCGAAAGCATGCAAATGCAAGTAGATGAATAGGTACCACTTCGGTGGGTAGGTAACAGCGTTCCGCGTGTGTCATGCGGCCACATGACAGTGGAAGTGTCTTCGGACAACGCTGGCTCTTTGGCTAACAAATGGAGATGAGCACCGGCCCCTAGAGTCGGACACGACTGCACAAATGTGCGGGGGGTACCTTTACCTTTACCTAGAGACAGTGGAGAGGAAGAAGCTTTTGTCCGTCCTTAAAAAATAGTATTCCCAGTCCTAGAATGAGGAATTACCTAGCAAAGCCAACTGGCAGGAAATTCAAGATGGAGAAAAGAAACGTTTGCTTTATACAATGAATATCCCCTACCATAGTAGATGGCAAGAACCAGCATCATGGATGGCTTTAAATGAATAGACAGATTCAAGGAAGGTAAGGACATAGATGATGAAATATTACTTCTAGTCTCAAAGATAATGTGCCTCTCCATACCACTTGCTAGGAAATAGGAACAGGAAGGGGCTGTTGCATTCATGTCCTGCTTCTGGACTTTGCAGAAGCATCTGTTGGGGCACTGTGGGAACAAAATGCTGGTCTGGATAATCCTGTTTACTTATTCCAGAAGGACTCCTATTTTCTTGATTGTGACTTACTCCAGGAATAGAGATGGGATACATGGGAGATGGAGGGAGGGAGGACAGCACTCTTCTCTGAGACCGGGCACCACCTTTGCATGATGGTAGGGCATCAATAAGACGATGATGATGATGATGATGATGATGATGATGATGATGATGGCCACAGATATCATAAGATTTCCCACTCTCTTGAGATTTCAAAATTCTCACCCCAAATATTAGAACTTTTAGTGTTATTTCCTGCAGCCCTTATGAAGTTTTGGTGGTCTCACCTGAACTCTCACAAGATGTGGTGAACTCCTGAGATTTCAGCCATTATTATTATTATTATTATTATTATTATTATTATTATTATTATTATTTTGTAGACCTGGGTGCCCTTCAGACAATTACTCATGCCCTGGTCAAATCATGGCTTGACTATTGCAACATGATTACATGGGGCTGCCTTTGAAGACCACCTGGGAGCTTTAGCTGGTCCAGAATGCAGCGGTACGGGTGATTCAAATACACACACTGATTCAGAGGATTTTAAAGATTAATATACAATTGAGACCAAAGTTTTTTCTTTTGGGATTGATGGACAAAAAGTTGGAAAAAAAGTCATGGAACTTTGTTTTTGTATATGATAACTTCAGCAAGATTATTGTATGCATAAAGATGGAAAGATTTGGCATTACCCACAATGGAGGAATGGTTGGCGAAGATGATGGAACTTGCTGAGATGGCTAAATTGACTTCTTTGATCAGAGAAATGACAATATTTATGTTTATTGCTGGCTGGAAACCAGCCGCCCAGAGTCATTGGGAGTTTGGTGGCATATAAAGTTTGTAAATTACTACTACTACTACTACTACTTCTAGGATCCCACAGACACCATTTGAGAATCTTCTATGTGCTATGGGGCCTACAGGTGTACTGCCAACCGCTGCTTTTGTTGGAAGAGCGACCTTACCTTTCATTAACATTCTAATTGCCCTTTATATGAAGACAAATTAAAAAAAACTGAAAAATGATGAGGAGGTGGTTTTTAAAACATAATTTATTCATTATTTTCAAAAAGATCAATGCAGCACATTCAGGAGATGAATAGTGTATTATCAAAATGTGTGTGAACAAATATTTTTTATGCTATGGAGCCAGTCTATTTTAGGCAAAATCAGCTTCATAACAGAAATGCTGGCAGTAACTTCAATTTATTTAATTAATTAATTTTATTTATTGTGCTATTTATACCCCGCCTATCCCCTCCCTAACGGAGGACTCTAGGCGGCTTACATACATATACATATACATATACATTTTTACCATTATACAATGTCACCAACTATAGAGTGTAATTAACCCGCGCACCAGGAGAGGGGGTAAGGGAACCGGCTCTTTTAAGGCTCTGGACTACAATTCCCAGGATGCCTTGAGCCGGCTGCTGACGTCCTGTTGATGTCACTTCCGGGTCTGTCCTCACCGTCGTCATTCAATCTTTCCTCCGATCTTTCCTCCGGTGGAACCGGCTCCCGACAGGACGCCAGCAAATTCTCCCACTTAAGGTGGTACCCATTTATCTACTTGCTAAGCTTTCGAACTGTTGGGTTGACAGGAGCTGGGTCAAGCAACAAGAGCTCACCTCGAAGCACGGGGTTCGAACTGCCGACCTTCTGATCGGCAGTCTACAGCTCAGCAGTTTAACCTGCTGCTCCACCACGTCCCACCAATTAATGCCATGCAGTCTAATTTTAGACCACATACCAAATCCTACAATGTCTTGGGCAGGAAGGTGAAGGAACTGCAATCAAGTGGTGTTTTCATCAATCCTTCCAATTGAGGGTCATGGCCTAAGAAAAGAGTATGGGATCCTAGAAGTGAACAACTACATAGACAGTGTCATTGAGAAATGTTTGGGTTCTTCAGACATGAATTGTGCTACATGAAGAATTCTATATGAAGAATTCCAAGTAAGAGAGTGGTACATCTCATGAAGACTGAGAAGCAAATCCAGAGCAGTTGCAAGGAGAAAGGGGTGAATTGGTAATGGGTGATGAGGAGAGGTCAGAATCTCTTAACTCGTATTTTGTATCTGTCTTCTCTCAAAATGAAAACATGCCCCATCTAGCCATGAATGTGCCCAACCCCGTTAGCCTTTCACAAGGTATTCAAAACCTGGCTGTTTGCCCAGGCATTTGGGTCAGGTTGGTAGATGAGCGGTGTTGTTATCAATGTGCTTTTTCTGTGAGCGGAGTTATTGTTTATCCTTGCATGCCAGGGGTTATATGTTGTGGGTTTCTGTTTTTTAATCCTTGTAAGCCCTCCACTTGGGTGAGATAGGTGGCTATATAAATCAAACAAATCAATAAATAAAATTAATGGAAGAAGGGAGCTGCAGCTCAGAATAGAAAAGGAAAAGGTAAAAGAAGACTTTTACCAGCAGGATGCCTAAAATTGCAGTCCTACTCTTACCTGGAAATAAGTTCCATTTAGTTCAATGGAATTTGCTTGCTTTTGAGAACAGGTATATAAATTTGCTCTGGTGTGTGTGGGCCCGTTGTCCTTTACACCAGCTGGTGATCCTTATCTGATAAACTAAGGATTTGGCTCAAAGTTGTTAACTTATCAGAACTAACAATAACAGGCATTTTGTTTCTTTTTCCCCCCATATCAAGACCTTATTAAATTGGTGTTATTTTTTTAACTGCAGTCATGTGTCACTTTTTCCTTCCTCCACAAGTACCCAAATATAAAGGCAGACCAACTTTCTACCATTTTTAATTTGCTCTACTTCCTGTCCTGTAAATGATTACCAATGACTGGCTCAACCCCTATGGTTTCAGAATCTAATATTAGCAAAGTGTTATTTTTCTGCTTCCCCCTTCCTTATGTTTCTGCTAATCTGCAGATTGTCTGTCTTCCTGTAATGATGTTATAGTCTACAAGGAGGAATTCAGACTACAGGAAAGAAAGAAAGAAAGAAAGAAAGAAAGAAAGAAAGAAAGAAAGAAAGAAAGAAAGAAAGAAAGAAAGAAAGAAAGAAAGAAAGAAAGAAAGAAAGAAAGAAAGAAAGAAGAGAGAGAGAGAGAGAGAGAGAGAGAGAGAGAGAGAGAGAGAGAGAGAGAGAGAAGCTAAGGTTTATTGGAACTATTATCTATTTCCCATTTACTTCAAGGTCTGGAACTTCATGTAGACATCAGAATCCCACAGGTCTTTTGATCATCAGATGCTACACACTTAGGGGGGAGACAACTATAAGCAATGTACCATCAGTACTATAAAGCAACAGTATTTTGTAATTCTGGTCATTCACATCCTTATGTGTGTTCAATCAAAAATGTTAAAAGCAGTTAATTATTGTTCAAGATCACAGGACTAGATGAAGCGAGTCTGAAATACATACGAGGAGATAAACACATGGATTAAATATTAAGAAATCATCCCAAATGCATAGTTTGCCCAAGAAAGTTCTAGAAATCTTGTAACTGAAGAGAATTAAGGTAGAAAAGATCAGCCATAAATGTAGGGGAGAAGCCCAACAAAAATAATGAAAATGAGAATGGGTTTGACTATCTTACTGCAGTTACCCCAATCTGATGGCCTCTAGAAAGATTGCAAAGTTTTGAGCAAAAACAGTATGATAGCTCTGCCACTCAGCCAGGTACCTGCCAACATCTGTTTACTCTGTGCATCTATTTTTCCCCTTTCTCTCTTTGTTTTCAACTTTTTATTCTCTTCTATTTGTTCTGAACTCTCTTTTACTAAATAATTGTGTCTCAGCAATGGTATCCCAAAATGATGCCTACTCAAAGTTTTTCAGGAAATAAGGCTAAAGTAGGAATCTCATCTGCCTCTATGATTTCATCCAACTCTTGCAAGCATTTATTGAAGTAGTATTCCACATTTGCCTGTTTTCTTGTGTACAGCAGATGGGCAGAAAAATCACAGTCTTTTCTGCAGTGGCACCAATATAGTAGAAGGCTTTGCCAATGGAAACAACTGGCACCAGCACTGCATATCTTTCAGTGAGTTCAAACATTCCTTTTGATGGTATTGTTGCTTCATGAGTTTGATGTGTCTGATACTGTTATTTGCACTGATTGTGACTTCTTCATTGTAGAGGTTTTTTCCCCCAAGGTGCTATTTTATTTATTTATTTATGAAATTTTTATCACCGCCCATCTCCCTCCACAGGAGGGACTCTGGGCAGTTTACAATAAAATGATCTATTAAAACAATAATCATAAAATACAAGTACAATATGTAAAATATAAATACAGTTATTAAATAGTTATAAAATAAGAACAAAATCCAAGTGGCAGAAAAATCTAATACAGTCCATGTGTGTGAGGAGCATTCTAAGGCACTAGCCATCCCCAGGAATAACTATTCCCTTCCCAAGCAAGGTGGTATCTCCAGAAGGTTAGGAGCAATGGGGCTAACCTCACCTCTGGGGGCAGGATGTTCCAAAGGGCAGGAGCTACTGCAAAGAAGGCTCGCCTTCTGGACCCCACCAGATGGAATTCTCTTACAGCCGGGGTCCGCAACATGCCCTCTCTGCATGATCGGGTGGGACAGGTTGATGTATTGGGGACGGGGAGGTCCCTCAGGTAACCTGGCCCCATGCCATGTAGGGCTTTAAAGGTGATAACCAACAACTTGAATTGGACCTGGAAGCAAACCGATACCCAATGCAGCTCTTGCAATAGAGGTGTTATGTGTGCCGATCTCGGGGCACCAACAATAGCTCGTGCAGCCGCATTCTGGACCAGCTGTAGATTCCGGATACTCTTCAAGGGTAGCCCCATGTAGAGAGAGTTGTAATAATCTATATGGGAGATAACAAGGGCATGAGTGACTGTTTGAAGGGCCTCCCGATCCTATTATGGTATGAATGTTTATTTAGCAGACAAGAGCATTGCAAAATTCAGAGGATTGCATAGTCTGGGGAAAAAAATATGTAAATGATGCTGTCTCTTAAATGCCCAACGTTCTCGATGGTAGTATGCCACCCCATAGGATGTTGGGAACTGCTGTGGCCCATGCCATCCCAAGCTTTTGCTGCTGTTCCTGAAGGATAAGATGTGCTGTCAGGGACTTTCCAGTCATAGATATTTGGAGAAGCTTTAGCCTACTTCCAACAGAGGATATTGATAAATGCCCAGTGCAATATGTTGGTTTGTTCAAAATAATTGAAAGATGGTGTTCCCTCTCCTTCTTCTCATTCTGGCCTTGGGACTGTTCCAGTTCTTGACATGGGGTGTGTGTGTGTGTGTATGTGTGTATGAGAGAGAGAGAGAGAGAGAGAGAGAGAGAGAGAGAGAGAGAGAGAAGCCTAGAATCACTTCCCCTAGTGATTCATCAATATTGTTAATTGGAGTGCACTTAACAAAATCTATCTCAATTTGTATAAATAAGCTTCAACCTATCTCCCTAAAATGTAATAGCTTGAATGTTACTGCAGGGTTAACTATACCTGTCGTCTCATTCTATCCCAACCTAACAAACATAAAAGGCACTTTTTTAAAAGTTAAAGGGCAAAGAAGAAATCAGAACTGAAACTAGCCTAGCTACAAAATATTTATATCTCAGAAATTTCTAACGGTCCTGCCAAATTCATCTCATTTTGGCTGCCATTTTTATTTTTCCATGCTGGAGACATAAAACTTCCCCTTAAATTAGGTCCAGGTTGAAGCAGGTAGCCCCTGACTGTACTTGAGTCAAAATTGGCTCAGTGACAAAAATCAAATTGGGCTATGAACCATTGGCACATTTTGACTTTTACATTCTTTAAAATTATGCTGATTTTTGTTGTGGTGGTTAACTATGTATATTGGTATAAACAAGGGCGAGGCATATTGTAGCTCTCCAGTTGTTCCCAAACATCCAGCCATGACTAGCATGGCTAATGGTGAGGAAAGCTGGTGGTTGTTTTGCACATCAGGAAGGCCACTGGTTTCCACCCTTAATATATAGTTACAACACTCGAAGAGAATATTTGTAGCTCAGGGTTGAACTGCGGAGTCCTTGGTGCTCTCTGAGCCTTGTTGTTTTCTTGCAGACGTTTCATTGCCAGGCTAGGCAACATCTTCAGTGCAAAAAGGGAGTGGGACTTGCTCTCTGTTTGTATACCCTGGCTTGTCCTGCCTGTGTTGGTGGGGGTGTTGTACTCTCCTTGGTAGTATCTTGATTGGGATGTTGTTTGCTGCTTGGATGATTGACTGAGTTAATAGTTCCTTGAAGGAATCAATGAACTCCATCAAGGAACTATTAACTCAGTCAATTAACCAAGCAGCAAACAACAACCCAATCAAGGTACTACCAAGGAGAGTACAACACCCCCACCAACACAGGCAGGACAAGCCAGGGTATACAAACAGAGAGCAAGTCCCACTCCCTTTTTGCACTGAAGATGTTGCCTAGCCTGGCAATGAAATGTCTGCAAGAAAACAACAAGGCTAAGAGAGCACCAAGGACTCCACAATTACAACACTGGGTGCATGTTGTATTCAACAACTGTGTTTACCAAAGTTGAGGGGTGCAGAAAGCAAGGCAAGAGACGAGATGGATATCTTTGCAGGAGCAAAGAGATTCCTCTAATACCCTTGGACCTGCTATAGGATAGGTTGAAATTGCAAGCATTCATCCACACAATCATTGAGAATCCAGCCCAACTAATTGCAACCAATTAACTATGCAAGTTCTTGTACATAGTTATGCTTATAGTACTTTGCATACCACTGCATATTCCTTGTGAACAATTCAGAGATGTCAGGAACAAGTTGATGGAGACTGAAATTGGAGAAACCCACCTGTCAGAAGATAAATGAGCCATGTGGGCATGATCTGAACCTTGGCTGACAGCAGCAAGGTGGCATCAAAGAATGAGCAACTTTTCTTCACTGCTCTGACCACTGAGGATCTACATGATTATCACCAGACAAAATAACTGTGAGTAAAAGGCTTACGCTAAAGCCTTTGATTGTGTGGATCACAACAAACTGTGGCAAAGTCTTAAAGAGATGGGAGTACCAGACCACCTTACCTGTCTCCTGAGAAACCTGTATGTGGGTCAAGAAGCAACAGTTAGAACCGGACATGGAACAACCGACTGGTTCAAAATTGGGAAAGGAGTACGACAAGGCTGTATATTATCACCCTGCTTATTTAACTTATATGCAGAGTACATCATGAGAAATGCCGGGCTGGATGAATCACAAGCCGGAGTTAAGATTGCCGGGAAAAATATCAACAACCTCAGATATGCAGACGATACCACCCTAATGGCAGAAAGTGAAGAGGAACTAAAGAGCCTCTTGATGAGGGTGAAAGAGGAGAGTGCAAAAGCTGGCTTGAAACTCAACATTAAAAAAACCCAGATCATGGCATCTGGTCCCATCACTTCCTGGCAAATAGAAGGGGAAGAAATGGAAGCAGTGACAGATTTTATTTTCTTGGGCTCCAAGATCACCGCAGACGGTGACTGCAGCCATGAAATTAAAAGACGCTTGCTACTTGGAAGGAAAGCTATGGCAAACCTAGACAGCATATTAAAAAGCAGAGACATCACCTTGCCGACAAAGGTCCGTATAGTTAAAGCTATGGTTTTTCCAGTAGCAATGTATGGCTGTGAGAGTTGGACCATAAGGAAGGCTGAGCGCCGAAGAATTGATGCTTTCGAGCTGTGGTGCTGGAGAAGACTCTTGAGAGTCCCTTGGACTGCAAGGAGGTCAAACCAGTCAATCCTAAAGGAAATCAACCCTGACTGCTCATTGGAAGGACAGATGCTGAAGCTGAAGCTCAAATACTTTGGCCACCTAATGAGAAGAGAGGACTCACTGGAAAAGACCCTGATGCTGGGAAAGACTGAGGGCAAAAGGAGAAGGGGACGGCAGAGGATGAGATGGTTAGATAGCATCACCGATGTAATGAACATGAATTTGAGTAAACTCCGAGAGACAGTGGAGGACAGGAAGGCCTGGCGTGCTATGGTCCATGAGGTCACGAAGAGTCGGACACGACTGAACGACTGAACAACAAAAAAGGCTTACATACACCTAAATTAAACACAGCAGGGTTGTTCATAATCTCTGTTTGCATTTTACTTTCTGTTAAGAAGGAAATTGCTTGGACTTGGAACATTTCATTTAATGGCATTTTTAGTTACCTTTTGTACTTCTAATGCCATTGACTAAATTTGCCCCCAAATTGCCCAGTAAGGCATAGGAAACTTTTGTCCTTTATTTGTTAATTGCAGTGGCTTCCTTACCAGTTTTTCTAAATTCAATGCATTTTAAAACATCCCTGTAGCTGAAACCTAATTATCCCAATCTCGCGATGAAGTATAGCTAACAATGCAAACCCCATTTATGTAATTTATTTGGCAAATGGGGATAAATGGAATGCAGTTGAACTAATGATATACAGGTACACGTTTCCATTTCTAGCACACACACACACACACATGTACACAAGCACACAGTCCCCCTGTCTTTCTTCTAATTATACACATAAACTGAATCTTCTAAAGCAAATGCTTGAAAGAACATGTGTTACAATACGTAGCACATTGACATATTGCTTGCCTCGTGAGGCAAATTTTGTATCCACTTGATTTATTGGGAAGTGGCAGGGAGAACTTTTGCTTTGTGGCAACCACCCAATGCTTTCAGACTTAATTGTGAATGAGGATTATGGACCATACCCAACAATAAGGCACAAATGATGATCACACCTGGTCATTGTATTGCTAAGCTTCAATGAATAAGGGATACCAAGTTTAGCTTTCTCAGCATGCCCCAATTTAATCATTTCAAACCACTCGGTCCTTCAAATTTAATTCCAGCACGGAGGTAAATTTGGCATTTAAGTATATTTTCACCACTTCCCATATAAGCAGTTTTGTTCAGAGTCATCAATCAATCAATCAGTCACTCAGATAAAGTAATCTATAGCTGATTGCCAGGCAAGGCCATTATCTGCTGCAATTGTGGAATGTTCTTAGGAAAATAGGAATCCTAGAATATCTCATTGTCTGAGGAAGCCACAGTCCAAACGGAACATGGTGAAATAGACTGGCAAAGGAGTAAAGCAAGGCTGTATATACTTTCTTTATTTATTCAACCTATTTGCCAAATATATATTGAAGGAGGATGGATTGGAAGATTAACATGTTTTTAAAATTGGAGGAAAGAAACAGCAATAACCTGAGCTATGCTAATAATTGATAGCTGAAAATGCTACTGATCTACAAACTCTCATAATGAAAGTTAAGGGACCCAGTGGAAAAAGATGGGACTACAATTAAATATAAAGATGACCAAGCTGATAACAACAAGTATAGCAACCAAGTACAGAATTGATAGTACAGATGTACAGACATTGAAGTGGTAGATAGCTTCTCCTTTTTAGGATGAAGAGTAAAGGAACCAACAGTCAAGAAATATGCCACAGACTTGGTAGGAGAGCAGTGAAAGCCTTGGAAAAGGTATTCAGATGCTATGATATCTCTCTACAAAGATTAGAATTTATTTATTTATTTTCTATCCCGCCTTTATTATTTTTATAAATAACTCAAGGCGGCGAACATACCTAAAACTCCTTCCTCCTCCTATTTTCCCCACAACAACAACCCTGTACAGACAATAGCTTTTCCTATGATGTGGATGGAATGTTGAGCTTTGAAGAAGCAGGCTACAAAGAATATTGACACTTTTGAACTTTAGTGTTGAAGAAGACTCTTCAGAATATCATGGATAGCCAGGAAAACAAATGGATCATTTACTAAATTAACCCAGAGTTCTCACTTGAGGCACAAATGACCAGGCTCAAACAATCATTCTTTGTACCCATTATGTGAAGATCCATCTCCATTGAGAGGTCTATAATGCTGGGGAAAATTGAAGGAAAGAGGAGAAGCAGACGAGCAGCAGCAAGGTGGATGGACTCAATTGCAGCAGCAGTGAATGCACCATTGAGAGACCTAAAAGGCCTGGTTGAGGACAGATCATCTTGGGGAAGTATCTATGTGGTCACTAAAAGGTGACGCCAACTTGATGACACTTAATAAAAAATAATATTCAGCTGCAACCTTATTTGAAAGGACAAGATGGTGATGAAGATGGGCAGGCTGAAAAACAGCCTGCTGACAGTTTGGCCAGTGACTGACTCAGCTGTTAACACTTTCACTTTGGCACTTCACAACAGCCTTCAATAAGACCTCAATCACAGTGAGCGGTGGTAGCTTCTCACCAACCAAGAAA
Organism: Charina bottae; assembly: GCA_023362775.1. Lineage (NCBI taxonomy): Eukaryota > Metazoa > Chordata > Lepidosauria > Squamata > Charinaidae > Charina > Charina bottae. The sequence goes on along the minus strand of JALMGJ010000001.1, from coordinate 228,689,519 downwards.
TAACACATTTCATGAATTTGAGGTGATGAGGTGAATTGCATTTTTAAGTGTCCACAAAACAAATAAGCTTAAGAGCAGATAAGTCAGTCCTTTTATATATAAACAAAGCAGAAAAATTGGGCTATTCTGTAAGCCTCTGTAAGGAAACTAAATATGAGTTTGACCAATAAAGCTCATTTGTCAAATAAAGATGTTAGATAGAACACCTTGCCCGTTAAAAAAGAAATTATATTAATATTTATGAGAACAAAAACCCACTAGCTAAAATAGATTTATGCAGATCTGAAGAGTTTCAACTTATCTTCTCAGGTTTACAGACAGTTAAATGCATTATTAGGAGATGTGACTGTTCAGCACACCAACACTCAGGTATCACCCAACTTCATTACTACCTGATTAATTAACCTGTTTAAAGTGTGAAAGTTGACACCTTGTCATTAGAATCTATATATGGGAATAATTAATGAGAAACTATGAAATAATTTGTTCCTCAATTAAAAAACCTGAAGGAAAAGGTTTTATTTTATCTCATTATTCTTGTTTTCTGTTATCACCTATACAAAGCCAGGAGGAATTTGTAAAACTTACTGTCTGGAGAAAGAAGGGAGGGGGGATATGCTATGTAACATCTCAGGAAGCACTTCACAAATCTTTAATAAAATGTAGTGTTACCCAACAGCAATAGATAACTCAAGAGGGTTTCAGGAATAATCAATTCAATAGACAGCACAAACCTGAATATTAGTCCTTCCTTTGTTTTTTTATCTGATAGATTTGCTTTCAAAATGAACAAAAGGTTTAACGAACACACAGAATAAAATAAATAATGGTATAGCACAATCATTTCAATAGATAATCACAGCACTGCTTGTGATTTTTCTTAATTATATGCAGGAAGCCAAACTTGTAGCTTTTGTTCAGGAGTTCACCCAGCAAATGTAAGAAAACAATGGAGAGTCAAAGTGTTCATGTTAAATATTTGCTATTTTTACATGAAGATTCCTGGAAATCAAGAGGACTTCTGAAATCTCTCATATTTCAGAATATGTCTGCATAGGAATTCCACCCTGTTAAGCAGTTGCTCCATTTGTGAGCTTGGCAATTTTGAGTGTGAGGTGCTGTCTTTGGACAACCTGGACAACGTGCAGCTTTTGTTAATGAACTGTCCATCCTACTACCTAATTGTCTCTCTCCCCGAGCTAACCAGGATGATATGGGGTATGATGTTAGATTATCTAAACTGTTTTTCTCCCTCCACGTGAACACAGATCACCTCTTCTCTACTCTTCTGCACTTCCCCTGTGCTCCAGGATGTCTTCAAGATTTCAGTCAGTGGCTCTGAGATGACATCCGCCAGTTCCTTTCACAACCTGGGATGCAATCCATCTGGGGCAGGAAACTTGAATCAATTCAAAGCAGCTAGCTATCCTTTCACTAATTTCTTACCTTTCTCTTCTGCCTCCCATGGTGCAGCTTCTGACAGGTCAGACTGCTTTGTCCTTTTGTGAAAAGACAAATGCAAGGTAGGAATTAAGCAGTTCAACCTTTTATCTGTTGCCTGTCATTATCTTGCCATCTTTTCCAACCAGTGGGGCAACCATTTTTCGTCTCTCATATGTTCAATACGTACAGGAAACTACACTTCAGAGTCCTTGCAGCCATAGGGAAGGCCATGTGAGTACACTAGCACATGCTGAGACTTTTCTCATGTAGACGTTCATACAGAATATTTGAATAGGCTGGGGAGGATGATGTTTGACAGGACTAATTGAGAGAACTTTTAGGGTGGACATTTCTAGCTCCTCAGTGCCTGAAATAGGCTATTGGGAAGTACAGAATCTAGAACTTCAGAGATCACTTGTGGGCAGGCCCTGTTTTTGTTTTTTGTTTTGTTTTGTTTAGAAAGGAGTTTTGTTCCTTGTACCCCAAACTTAAAGTGATCCCATCAATATATAACCCAGTAGTTGAAATAATCCGGTGGGTTTGTTTATTTTGTTTTTTAATTCAAGACAATACATTTCATCAATGAAAATATAAACCAGAGCTTTCCAAACTGTGTGCGGCGACACAACAGTGTGTCGCCACACACAGTCTGGTGTGTCGCCACACAACCCGGAAGCGCTGATCATCATCAGCGCTTCCGGGTTTTCCCACGGCGACACACCAACTGCAGCACGCAAAACCCGAAAGCAGCAGCAGCGCTTCCGGGTTTTTGCGCGCTGCCGCACTTCCGGGTTTTCCCGCGGCGACACATCAATGCCGGTTGGTGTGTCGCCGCGGGAAAAACTTTGGAAAGCCCTGATATAAACAGTCAAAATATACTGTAATTGAGTACTTGAATTTCCCCACACATTCCCATTCATGACTTAAATGGGGAAAAAAGGATAAAAAACCACACAGAGGTAGATTACAGTGAGAAGTTGGGAGCCTTCTCAGACCCTTTGGAAAGCCTTCGTTCTGAGATGGACATTCTGATGTCCTCAGAAAGTTCATTTTCTCTGAGTGGCATCATCATTCATTTTGGAGGACAAAAGCAATCTGCTCAGGTATGAATCTAAGAATATATCTTGGTACATTCTTTTGAAATGGAATCTTACAAGTCCAGGAGTCTCAGATATATCTTTGAATGAACAAGGAATATTGGACTGGATTGTGCATTACCTGCCTGTATCTCTATATTTGTGGAAAAATTCTGGCTTCCAGTCTTAAAGTAGCCCCTTGCTTTTAGAGTTGTGTTGTCAGATATAATTTATTCTACAGGTAATTCTGAACTAGACATTAATTGATTTGAACTAGACATTAACTGAAAGAAAGTAAATGATCCATCAACATAACTTATAGTCAAGTGAATTGTCCAGGGATCAAAAACCAGTTCAACTATAAGATCTGAAATCCAAGAACAAAAAGAAATATCAGTTCCTTTCCTGCTTTACACAACATGGTTGTGATTTAGAACAACCTTGCAAATGTACATTTTTCTCTAAAATTTGGAAATGATGGGAAATAGCTAGTTTTCAGATAACTTCTCAGTAAGAGGGATTCAGGAGAATTCCAGGCTGTCATCAAGACAACAGTGGTAATAAATTCCAATTGTAACCACAATATTCCAAGAGAGAAAAATGTAAAAAGTGTTTTCCATAGATTCAGAGATGTTCGCAAATGTTACAGTCCACCCCAAATCATTTGCCAATAAGGACAATGTTAAAACCTTTCACAGACTAGTATGGTCCTCCTCCCCATCCCATAATGCCACTCGGGCATTTTCTTAATCTTTCATTTTCCCCCTTTGGAATTATAAGAGATTAAGGCTATTGCCTCTCAGGAAAGCTATTTAAGGGCCCCTCAAAACAAAATCAGCTGTCTTCCATAAAGGCATTTCTAGCAGGAGAAATGTTCTATAGTTTGAAACATTTATTTAACTTGATTGTCATTAAATAAATTAATCTCTAAGGAAAGTGTTTAGTTCTGGATCTGGAAGTATAATATGAAGGAAATTGAGTACATCGTGCATATTTATTAAGAAAATAAAGCCAGAGTGAAAGTTCAAACTAATGCTATAACTCCAGGCCACCTGAATGGATTTAAAATCACAAATGCTGTAGTCCTGTGTGCATTTACTCAATAATAAATGTAATAGCTTTCAATGCTCTTTAATTCTAGGGAACTATCTAAAGGACTGCAATCCTCTAAAAATATTACCAGGGAGTAAGTCTCAGACAATGGGGCTTACTTCTAAGTTAGCATATATGAAATTGCACTCTCACCTCTGAAGTCTCTACATGTGAGTTTTGATCTTGTGGAAATAATTCACTTTGGCTAAGCCACAATTAGCTGTTTCCCAAGACAAATGGCTCCATTCCCAGTGGTATCCAAACAGAAGAGGCTTTGGTCAGTCTGGCTGTTACTCAGTCCTAGACCCTCTTGAGTTCAAAGGGTGGTCCGTGGTTTCTCCAAACTACTTTTGCAATCTGAAAGTTCCATGTCTCCAAAAACAAACTGGTGGTGTCTTAAAATGGCCTGTAACAATATTTTGAAAGAAGAGAGCACAAGAAGGCATTGCAGGCTTCCATTCTCTTTCAGGACAAATTGCTTTTACACTGGAAAGTTTTGCACTGCGATTTTCTTTTCAATATTGGCAGTCCTTGAATGGATGTCTCTCCATCTTACAGTTCTGCGCAGATAAAGACCACTGATAGAAATAAGGAACATGCAATTGGAAACCCTCTCCATGCATAGTTGTTCCTAGTGCTGTGCTGAAAATTTATCACATTTTTCAGTTTGACAAAAAGGAATTTCCTTTAAATTTATTTAAGGAAAAAAATGGTGACTTTCTCGTGGGTTGGGGTGAACTTGGCAGGATTGGGGTGCTTCCTGAAGTTACCTTGTGGCTGAGGGGTGTTTATGGGTTTCCTGACTCCAATCCTCTCTCCATTAGTCCACAGCCTCCTTAGCACTCCTTGTTTCTGTTACATCCAAACAGAAGGTAAGAGCAAACTCCCTCCTTTATATAGTCTCAGATTAGGAAACAGACACAGCCCAGTAGGCTTCAGAATGGTGGAACATCTAATAAGATAAATCAGTGTCACTGGGAGTCAGGTGGAATAAAAATTTATCATCATCATCATCATCATCATCATCATCATCATCAAAAACAAAATAGTAATATAAGGTGCATTCAAAAGCACCATAGGGAAAAAAAATCTGAAAAATAACAGGACAGATTTTTGCACAGCATTTGTTATAATGATGGGAGAGAAGTCATAACCATTATTAGGTGAAACCAACCAGGAGGATTTTAAGGGACAATGCATTTCATTAAAAGTTTGGGGGAGATTAATCGATACAACAGTAGCAATTAAACCAATTCTTTGTTCTACCACTGGAGACAATTGTTTTATTTTTATTTTTTAAAAAATAAGTATATGCCACTTTTCATTTTAATGAAGAAAATAAATAATAATTTATTGCAATTAGTTAAAATAAATTAATAAATTTTAATTTAAAGTGAGGAGATAATTCAATAAAAATTTGGGAAATAATGAAAAGCAGCTACTTTTAAAAGGGTTACAAATAAAAATGAGTAATTCAATAAACCCTAAGACTTGGGTCTTGACCTATCTTAAGAGATTGCAAGCTTTTCATTTGCCTTATGCAGTTGGAAATCTTGTCCTGGAAACATTTCATTTTTCCCACAAGGAAGTTCACTGCAAAATTTTCTAAAAATGAAACCTGAGGATAAAAAGGAATATACAGGAACTTAAGAAGGATTAGTTTATCTTGTCAAAACACCTTGGAACCTCCCTTTTGCTTGATAACACATTTTTAAATGGAAACTTTGGATGAAATGTTGGCAGCAATTCCTTGGTGGTGTACTGAATCCCAACTTAGATACAATGCCAAGTGTCGTTTCAAAGGCAGTTCTTGCATTTATTAAAGATTTTGTTGCAAAAAGCCCTTTTACATTGTTTTGTAGAATAACTGTCATAGGATAGACCAGGTTCTCTGTCTGGGGATCTTTCTGGTCCAATGGCTCCTGTTGAAAAGCAGGTGGAAGCCATGGCCAAGACAACTTTGCCCAGCTCTGACTGGTGCACCAGTTACCACTTTATCTGGAACTAGGATGCACTGAGGACTATCACTCATGCTCTTGTCATCTCACACAGATTACTATAATTTCCTTTACATGGGGTTTTCCTTGAGGATCATCCAGAAACTTCAGCTTATGCAAAATGTAGCAGCCCATGTTCTCACTGGCAAGTCTCATTATCACCATGTTACATTGCTGCTGAGGGAGCTCTATTGGCTACCAGTATATTGCTGAGTGCAGTTCAATGCTTGTTATCATCTATAAAGCCCTATATTGCTCAGGGCCTGGTATCTAAGAGACTGCCATTCCCTGATAGATTTTGCCCACCTAATCCAGGCAGTGAGGGAGCTCCTGCTGAAAGTCCCTTCCAACTGTGCAATGCAACAGAAAGGGCCCCAACAGTGGGTGTTTTTTGTAGTGTCTCCCTTCTCTGGAACACCTTGACCTCAAAGATGTGGGTGACCTCCACTATCATGGCCTTCCAAAAGCTTGGAAAAACCTGGCTTTTCTGGATGGCTTTTGGGGACTGATTAGTGCAGTCATGGATGACCGGATGGGATTAATACTTTGTAGTATGGGTATTAATTGCATTATTGTTGTTGTTTGTCTAATTTGAATGTTGTACATTGCCTAGAGTTCTTGTTAGATTGAGGCAGCAAATAAATCCCATAAACAAAGTAAATAACTAATAGAAACATATTCAGTCTTCCAAGATCAAGTATTAAATTGTATAAAAAGGATTTTATTGTTCAAAATTGTCAGTAAAATCACTTTAACCCCATTTAAGATTGAGCAGTAGCAATTTGCCTGTCATAACATTTAATATAAATGAATTGAAACTGAAATGTTTTAAGATTTTTCTGAAAGTTAGAAGGAGAGAATTCTAGATCTATAAGACCAATATTGACCCTATGCTGTTGCCTGTTGACATAACATTGCTTATTGATTGCTTAGAAATCAGGGCTCCAGTAGCTGATCCTACAACCCTGTATATGTGTAAATGGTCTTTCAGAAAGCCTGATCCAAAGCTGTCTTTAAAGGGAGGTCCGATTGAACAACAACAACCATACTGAGTATATTATAGTAACTAATGATGGATACAGTCAGTGCATTGGTATCACTGAGACAAAATTAATTTTCCCCAGATACAGCTGTAGCCTGCAGAAGGGAGATTATTTCATAGGACAGATGCTGCCTCAGAGATGCTCAGTGTTTGTGTAATCTCTACCAGGTTATCCACATGTCACAGTTTGGACAGTAAGATCCAAGGCTTGCCTCATGTAGAGCATTTTGGCTTAATTAAATTTTAAACTTAGGAGAGCAGGAACAACAGTGGACAAGTTATACTTATTAGAACTAGGCACAGCTGGCACATCAACTTGAGTTAGTAAAAGGTGCTTTCAGGCTAGCGTCTCTGGTGACAATGATTGATCCAAGAACAATTTTGAACCATGGATCTGTTTTTTTATTACTTCATACTGAACTCATTCAGAGTGAAGCAGGTCACAGCCGTGATCCATGACCAGCATCTTGCAGTTCTTTTTGTTCTGCTTATTATTGACCTGCATGTTGACAAGATTTAAACAAATAAGTGAGCACATGCTAATTTAACCTCATAATCCAGAGGAAGGGTAGTGGAGATATGCTTAATCTATCGCAGTCACTCAGTAGAATTATCTTCATAAGCATGGCCATTATTTAATATTTATTCCACATGCAAGAGAAGAGAAAGAAAAGCATGTTTATTTGGGTTTGCTTGGTTTTTTTTCTTTTTCTTTTTTTTCACACTTGAGATCAGGCGTTTATGGTACAAATATAGGTTATTTGTGAAAATGAATCATTAGGGTGGAGGTATAAGTGTAATATTTGTCTTGGCTAATTATAGTTAAAATAATAGTTACAGGCTGCATAACACCACTCCAAATAATTTTATCATCATTCAGCTCACTTTGAAGCATTCTTCCTAGATTGCGTGAATGGGGGCAGACTAAGCTCTAGCATGCACGTCTACTTAAGAGTAAACCCAACTCAACTGGATTTAAGTCTTAGTACTTGTATTTAGGGTTACAGCTCTTGTCTCCTACACTTACCCCCCTGTATTACAGCCTTCAGTCCAGAATAATATGAATTCATTATAATTTTCAGGCATACTGCTATGAAGACCCACTTTCTCAGAGCAGGTTTTTCAATACCTGCCCAGTGGCAGGCAGAGTTGAAAATATAGAGGAAAGCTTCCCATTGTGTGTTACTTCCTCATCTCTCTCGCACATAGAAGTCAGAACCAGCCCCCAGCCATTACACTGCCAAAGAGCCCACCTGTCAGGCTGAATTTATCTTCTCTGAAATCAGAAATAGCAATGGCATGGCTATTTAAGACCAGTGAAATAATGAGCAGAGTTTCCATAACAGGAGGGAGAAAGAGACCCAAATGGTTCTAAAAGCCATCACCCAATAAAAAGTGAAAGGGAACTATTATTATTTACTTACTTGCTTGTTTTCGTTTTTATGTTTGCTGTTGTTCATTACACTTACAGTATTTATTGTATTTATATCACAGCTTGAAGATGTGTGGACTTCAACTCCCAGAATTCTCCAGCCAGCAGTGGCTGGGGAGTTCTGGGAGTTGAGGTCCACACATCTTAAAGTTGCCAAGCTTGAGAAACACTGGTTTAGACTCAGGTAAATTGTGTAGCACAATCTGTAATGTAAAACTCCCATTGATGTACAGTAGTTTCTATGGAAGCCCTGTATGACTTTGCCCATATTAATCCCATAACAACAAGTTCAACCAGATATAGAACTCATATAATGTCACCATGGCAAAATGGCAAAGATAAATGGTTATTAAATGATTTAGTCCAGAATCAATAGGATGGAAAGTGTTCCTGTACAAGTGAACTGGCTAAAATAGTTTTGAATCATATCCATAAAGCTTTGTTGTAAACCGCCCAGAGTCCCTCCTTTGGGGGAGATGGGCGGTGGTGAAATTTGATAAATAAATAAATAATCCCCATATTACTATATATGTAAATTCTGGCATAAACATTTAAAAGTGATTGCCATCCAGTAAAGGAAAAACAAGTTTCAGAATTAAATTATTCTGGGTTTATTCTATAAAAGGGTAATTATACTACATATTCTAGTTTTCAAAACAAGCATACAAACAGAATGAAACCAGATTTATTTTGCATCTGGATTTGTACTCTTGATCCTATACAGTCTGTTTCAAAAGCAATTGGAATGCAAATGGTTAATACATATCAAGGGGGAGGTTTGACCATTTTAGCTCTCAGATACAATACAAAGATGAATGCATTTCTTGAGACCAAGTTTCCATAAGTATTGGTAATTTTACAAACAGAGGTCTCAGTGGCCATCCCAGGAATTTCTGAAATTAGAGAAAGGTAGGACAGTCACTTGCTCAGTGAGCAGAAGAGATTTCCCTGAATTTGATCAATGAACTCAATTATTACTGTTACAGGACTTCCATCCTCGGCTTACAATGATGCATAGTTGCCACCCTACCTGACAATTCTCTTCAATAAATAAGAGCCCTGACTTGCAGCTTTTTTGTTTGTTGTGTTGTGTTTTGTTCTCTCTCAACCCCCCCTTTTTTATTCTTTCTTTGTCTTTTTTTTTTTAGCAGCCGTTCTGGGTCCCCAGCTGATTTTCTTCACAAGGTTAGTTGCTAATACATTCCTAGCACCCATGCATTATTAATGCTCACCGCTCTCCAAGGTGGCAGTGACAAATCGGGAGCAAAATTCACTGACTAGTGGGGAATGTACTTTTTAGTCATGCTTCAATTTTTCAATCCATTCTGCTTGTGGAGGATTTTTCAGGAGAAGTACTGTAGCAGAATATGATTCCCCCATCCCACCCCACCCCTCCGAAACACTCTAGTAACCAATGGAAAGATTATGAGTCAGGGTTTTTCCCAGGAGGCCTTGAGGGGGAGTAGTGCAAAAAGTACCTTTGATGTTTCCAGTAGCATGGAAGTCATTGTTTTTCATCCCATGTAGTAAGTGGCAGTTTTGACTCCAAATCGCCTGTGCGTGCAGTGAAGTAAATTATAATATTTTAACTAGGCTATGCGAGCCAGCTGTAACATTCCTAGAAATAATACCAAGGGTGTATCATGAGCCACACTGATTTTTTTCCCCTTCAAATGTGCAGATTTGTTTCTTCAGAGAGAAAACACTATTCTTTTTTACAAACATAGAGAAGCATTTGGTGAACAACATTCAAGCAACAGTTATTCGCTACTATAAATCCTGACAGAGTCTTAGTCCCGCACTTTCTTGATTCCAAATCACTTCAATTAATGTAGTATATTGAGCACCAATGGTGCTGCAGAATACTGTAGCAAGTATCTTTTCATCGTAATGAATACTTTTAGGTAAATAAAAGCTGAATTACTCATCTGAGAGCAATATAGGATTGTGGTATGGATGCTTTGCTGCTAGGAATCTCAGATATAAGCAAACGGAAGTAGGTGGGGGGTGTATGGGAAGACAAGGAAAGTTTCAAAGTTGCAGAATATTGTAGCAACAGATTTTGGTTGGTCTTTTGCAAATTCTTTTGCCCTCTGAAATTTTAGTCACTTTTTAACATCTACCTAGAAAAAGAGCAGTTGGTTCAACATCCAGAAGGAAGAAATAATGTGCACATAAGCTCTTAGACACTTTCTTGAAAACCATCTCAACTCTAATTGGAGTATGTATGAAAAACGTGGCTTGCCAGTTGCTGCCTTGGCATTCCCTTAGTGTTAAAAAAAATAGCAGATATGATATGATTATCTTTGTTTAAGAATGCATATTTAATGTATAGGTATAGATGTAGCTTTCCAGGTTAAACATTCTAGTTGGGCACATGGCATTTGTAATCCAACAGCATTTGAATGGCCTAAAATTGATCACCTGACACACACACCCCACCAACCCTAGATCCCATTTGGTGCCCACAAGCATCCGTGTGCCTGTAGATGCCACCCTTGGTATCTGTCAGCCCCCCTGCCCCCCTCAACTTCTTAAATTTTAGAATGACTCTCTTCAATTTAAACAAAAGTTAAAAGGAAATTGGCATGCAGTAAAATAATGCACCTGACATCAAGTAGTTCCAAATGTGCCCTTGGCATATGCAGTTGGAGAGGTCAAACTAAATGGTTAGAAGCAGAACAGTTGAGTCTTGTATCTCCGTATCAATGCAAGAGGCCCTACAGGTGTTCTTAGAAAATAAAAATGGTGAGTTTCTTGGTGAATGAATATCATGAAGGAATGGAGAAGATAGTTTGCCTTCTGGTAAATGGAGGCTTTCTAACTAGCCATACCCACTACAGTATCCACTCTCTGAGAGGGGACAGCCTCATGGCAGCCATCGTCTTTGCAGACTCAAATGCCAAGTTGCCCACTGGCTCCATAACCTAAGAGAGTCTTGCCCTAGTCAGTGATTTCTTTTAAGAGTTCCTGGTTTTCATTTTACAAAAGCACTGTTACGCCAATATGGTGTAACAAATGTTCACAATGTAAGTAGCCATAATAGCAACCATTGCGATTCTTTAGATTTGAAGGCAAAAAAAAAAAGTGCTTCAGAACACCCACATCTGCAATTTGATAAAGTAGCTATACGTTTTTCGGGATTTATGCAGCTGTCCTCTGCAGCTGCAGCTCAATCCTGGGAAAAGTTGCATTTGCATAGAAAAGTGCAGACAGGTGGTACATGAATCTGCCCACCTGCTCCAAAACACCTTTTGCCTCTAATTCCAAAGCACTGCACAGCCCTGGCATGAAAATGTAAAGTGATCCTGATCATGAGCCCTTGATTTCTCCTCTTTCTCAAGAATGTTTTCTCCCGTTTATAACGCTAAGGAGAAAATGTACTTGTGCCATGCATGTAAAAAAGAATGGGATTTTCTGCAGTGACAGCCATAATGTTGAATTTTTTGGAACATTCCCCCATTCCCAACTGTAGTTGTTGAAGATTACTTCTTGACCATCCCTTTTATCTGTATAAGAAATCCAGGAGGTCTAGAGATAACAACAACAACCAGATTCAATGTATATGCCACCCGACTCCCAGTGATGGTTTACAATTGTTAAAACATTTAAAGAACAATACAAAAAACACAAAAACAGCACAAGACAAAAGACCAATGATGGCAAAGAAAACAAACCCAGACAGGAACAGAAAGGAAGAAAGGGGCGTCAGTCGTCCTCTCCAAAGTCCTGGGCGAACAGCCAGGTCCTTAAGGCCCTCCGAAACACCAGCAGGGTGGGAGCCACTTGAATTTTGGAGGGAACCTCATTCCAGAGGGCAGGCGCTGTTACAGAGAAGGCACGCTTCTGGAATCCAGACAGATGGCCTTGCTTAATCGACTGGACCTGGAGTGTGCTAACCCTGCCAGATGGAACTGGCTGGGCAAATACTATGGGAGAGTATCTGTCCAGCCTACCAACCTACCAACTGCCTTCATTTGTGAGGGCCTCACTTTCTCCAAGTATTATTAAACTGAACTTGCCTGTTTAAAAATTTCACAGAGATCAAGAAACTCCTTAACATTCTTTCTAAATGAAGCGATGCTCTCCATTTTTTAAAAAAAGGTATTTCCCATAGTACAAAGCCACGTACCAGGAGAGATCCATCTCCATGCTTAGCAAGTGAAAGCATTAAAGCTAAGTTTGTGTCAACCCTTCCAGGTAGGCCAGGTCAACAAGCAGGCATGGCAGGGGTTCCAGGAAGATTTTTTTATTGTAGTAAGGTAGACAAACTCAAGGAAGGGTAATTTTAAGTTTTTTTCCTCAGGACTTTTCTAACCTCTTGCTCCTTCTTTCCTATCCCCAAAGTCAGTTCTAAATTCCTTTACAGGTTGTTCTTTCACATGTTTTTCAATAACTTCTAGGAATAAAATGAATACACAACATCTCCCTCTCTCTTTTGGCATTAGTTTTTCCCCTTTTCTTCTTTAAAAAATGTAATTAATGAGACTAAAAATAGTTGCACGCTTTTGTAAGTGCCAAGAAGATACTGCCTTTAGAAAATGAAACCATGGCTGCTTCCATCTGTGACTGCCCCCTTTTGAAAACTCTGAGCTGGCAATTACAGCCATGCTCAACCTGATCTGTAGGCAACCACTCACTTCTGTCTTCCCCTGACCCCAAAGCTGAGAAAAGTTAACTGCTTGGCATATTTGGGGTTTGGTACATTGGTTTATTTTTTGGCTTTGCCCCTTTGCTTATATGTGCTACTGCAGGAATGAGAGAAGCAAAGGCAAATAAACATAAATAAATACAAAGGAACTGTGAACTTCCACTAGTGTCGAAGATGTGGGAGACTCACCCCAACCATTTCAGCTAGGACTTTCCAGCTGGAGGTAGTTTAAATAGTGCTGTTAACTGTTGTTATGGTATTTGAGCACTTTATGTAGAATGTTCGAATGTATGTATTGATGGCATCCTCTCCCCTGAATGCCTTCTGGGCAGGAAGGCAGGTTGTAAGTTATAGAAATGAATAAATTAAAATAAGAAACAAAACTGTTCTCCTTCTTCAAAGCTTGGCACTATGCTTGAAGAGGATGAAGTGGGCTACCCTTCCTGGGTAGAACTGTAATCTACAGCTTGTCATTGGTTTCATTTCTGCTTGCTCTCAACACAAATGGTGGCTGTTCCAATTCAACCAGCTGTGGTTTAATCAAGCCTAATATGGTTTAATGGGGTGTGTGAATCAGGTTATATTGGCTATGTTTACATAAACACATAAAGTCATAATGGGGTTTATTTGTGGTCTAGGGTAGTGTGACTGTGGCTCAAGAAGAATCACTTGTTTGCAGCAGGACCCTCAAAATCAAATAAATATAGAACTAAATTGTGATTTCTTCTATAAATAAAGACAAACAAACTATAACTTAGCACAGGGTTTACACTAGGCCCATGTGGAACTCCCTACTATTTATTTGTCCCCTCATATCTGGGTTTGTTCTACTGTTTTTATTCTTTTTGTTTAATTGGCCACTTTGTTTTAAATTGTTTTCTCATCTTCTAAAATTTCCAGCTGAAGGTTATATCCAATGGGATTCATTCACTCATGGAACAGCATCTACCTTTAGAAGACACTAGACAACCTGTAACCCATTCGGTCATCCTTTCAGAGACATTTCCTGACCTAAACAGAGAAACAGAATGACCACATGCGGGCAAAAAAGCAGTGGGAGCGGGAGCGACTTCCGACTTCCTGCCGGCTTCCCCATTGACTTTGCTTGTGGGAAGCTGGCAGGGAGCATCAGAAATCACTCCTCCTCCTTGGCTGACTCACGAAACTGCCTGCCACTTTGCTGGGGGGAGGGGGAACAAAGGGAGCCATGGACTGTGAGGAAAACTGCACCCCCACTCCCCATCCCAGCATGTCCCCAAGGGCCCCCTCCCTCCAGGGAGGAAGAAGGCTCACCCATCAACCGCCAGTGCCCTCCAGCCAGCCCTACCTCTCCAGCAGGCATTCAAGTCACTCCCTAGTCCTCCCCTCACTACCTACCGCCATTAAGAGATTTCAAATTTCAGCCTTGGTTCCAAAGCAGCCAATCACTGCTCACCTGTTGGGCCTTGCGCCAGCAAATTGGGTGCAGGGGCCAGAGGAAGGCAGGAAATAGAGTGAGGATATGCCCCTCCCATCTTCCCTTGCACCATGCAACCTATGGGTTTCTGGGAAGTATAGTTGGAAGGCACGGCAGCACTGAAGTGGCCACAACTTTGTCAAATTTCAATCCCATGGGAGTAATAGGTCCCGGATTTTGGATGCATTCTTTAAGTCAGCCCATTTGAGGTATCTTGCATCAAAAATTGTTGCCCTATGATGCACCCTTTAGCCCAATTGAAGGTTATAAACAGACAGTCACAAGAGTTTTAGTAGTATATAGATTCCATTCCAGATGCTGTCATTTCAGATGAGGCCACAATGGCAGGCACAACTGCACAACTGCATAACTGAAGTCCTTGCCCTTTATATGTGTTGCAACGTGGCACACATGTACAAAGTAGTGGAGGCTTATATCACATGGTCATACCTGCCATCTTGCCCCCCTCACCCCCCATGGACAGTTATGCTGCCCTGGCCAATATGCTCCATAGATTTGGGGGGCCTTCTGGAATAAATTTGGGGAACTCAGAAGCATGAGGGGGAAAAAAAGTCTCATCACTGAAATGGAAACTTGCTTGTGAATTTCTTTAATAAATAATTAGCTATTTCAGATGGATTTCTTTGTTTATAAAAAAAGAAAGACTGGATGAAAAGAAAATAAGTAACAAGGCATCCCTTGTACATTTACTCACAAATCAGGCCCACAATATTCAGCAGATTTTTCTGTTAATCCTAAAAATAGGAGTACTATGAGGTAAGTAATTAAGCAAGTAACTAAAGTTTTGTGGATGGCTAATGAAGTTCATCAGATGCATTCTCCTGGAATGGTCTGCTTCTTTATGAAAGTTAGATTAAAAGGAAAGATATTTTGCTAAAAGGAAATGAACCCAAGAAGCAGCTGAAGCAATCGCTTTGGGATTCAAAGCTAAGCAGAGGGTTTTCTTCCAAAAAAGGAATAGGATATGGCTTCATAGGCTACATCTCCAAAATCCGATGATCCCATTTTTGGGGAGTACAAATGTTACTTAGGTGAGATCTCAGTGGACTGTATTCCTCAATATTTCTTAGCTTGCAGCTTTTTGCAAGATCCACATTGATATCTCACAGTGAATATTATAACCTTATCCATGACTTGTTCAGAGAGAAACATCCATTGCCCAGATTCATTTATTCATAAGCCTGTGACCCAAATTCATTGTGCTTCCTGATGTAACCCTAATGTTCACGCGATTTGGCCCATGCTGCTGTCCCGTTTTTTTCCAAATATCTGGTTATTCAATTTTTAGAGCCTTCAAATTGCCCTGTAGCTGAAGCAATACTCTTCCACTTTATGTGGAAATGAAAGGTACACACCATTTCCTCATCCTTGAAACAATAAAGCAAGAAGCTTTATTCCCATTTTAAATCTAATACACCATTACCAAACCTGCATGGAATACATCCATGCAAAGATTCAATTTATGACGGAAATACTATCTGACAATAATGGTGATAGCACTTTAATTTATCTGCCTTGAGTGCTTTCCTTTGCATCTCTTTCCCTTTGACTAATCTGAATCTTTTTGAATCTGGCACTGGCGCTCTGCAGTGTTTTCCTTCTTTATGAGTGCAGCATCATCCGACAGTGACTCCGCTTTTCCTGGTTTTTTCACTCTGTCTTCAATACTCACTGCCAATTTTCCACTTATTCCAACACCCACACCTCAGATGTTGCCATTAACCTCCAAAGTGGAAGCTTGTCAAAAATGCTTTCAGGATGCGATATTTTTCGTTAGAACACATGCCATTTCAATCAGAAACATTTTTATAACCAATGCTGTAATATTTTACATCTCAGCCTCTGACACATTTGACATGCAAATATTATGGGCCTAATCCTGGCAGGTATTTCAACATTTCAATTCATTGGGGATTCTGAGGCATTCAGAAATTCTTACGCCTGCTTTCCTCGGAATTTAATTGAAGGTTAGAGCACCTCTCATACATTTCTAGACCAACTTTAAATGTGTAATAACGATGATAGGATAGGATAGGATAGGATAGGATAGGATAGGATAGGATAGGATTCTTGAGAAATTACAGAATTTAGTTCAAAAGCCCAATTCTGAACATGCAATCAGTAGTGAAAATTGATTGGTTTGAATCTCAGGTATATTGCTGTACAGGTCATGAAAGGGAAATTGTACTGATGAAATGCGTATTAGAAATCCTTCTATGAGCAAAACTCTTCATTTGTGAATGAAAGTATTTTCCATTCATGACATGGAATGGTGAGTTGAAAGCCAGGGTAAGCCTTTTCTTCATGACCTGAGGTTGCTCTCAGTAGATAGGTGATGACAAGTGCTGCTCCCCAGGTGTGTGTTCACAAGCAAAACTAACGGTGAGATTGACTTGGTATTTATTTATTTATTTTATTAGATTTATATTACCGCCCATCTCCCCCAACGGGGACCCTGGGCGGTATCACTACTATTTTAAAACTTTAAATGGACATTTATATAACAGTTAGGAGAACGAAGTCTTTCACATATACATTGCCTTCCAGCTACCATTAAACTGAATGGATAAGAAAGTGATAGCCACAATACTCATTATGAAGAACCATTATATACATTATTCAGAAGCCAACTTGAATTTGCTACCAAGTGTACCTGAGTGATCTTAAAAAGCTAAACAGGATAAATCCAGTGAGCACTTGGATAGGAGATGGCCAGGGAATCCCAAGGACTACTGGCTAGCTGGAAAGTTGAAAAAATGGAAATTTTATTTGTTTGCTTGTTTTTTTATTATTTTGATTTATTAGGCAGCCTATTCAACGTGCAATTCAGCAATTCAACTGAAAATAACAACAAAAGTTTGAAAAATAGCACATCACACTTGGGATAACTCCAAACATACAACCACAACACCAAGATGGGTTTATCTACCAACCTGGTCCGATGCCTGGGGGAAGAACTTCTGGAAGGCCAGTGGGTTCAGGCCATCTGAATCTCAGGGGACATACTGTTCCATAGGGCAGGTACCATGACTGAGAAGTCATGCTTCCTAGGTCCCATTAGATGGCATTGTTTGATAGAAAGGACCCAGAGCATGATCATCCTATCAGACTTCATGGGATGAGCAGCTATGATCGGAGATAAGTGGTTCCATAAATAAGCTGGCCCTGTGTCATAAAGGGTTTCAAAGGTAATAACAAGCAGTTTCAATTACACCTGGAAGCCCTCTGGGAGCCAATGTAGCTCATGAAGTACTGTTGCATGGGCATACCAAAGCATAGCCATACAGTAGATATCCACACCACTGCATTCTGAATTAGCTATAGCTTCCAAGTAGTCTTAAAAGGCAACCCCATGTATGGTGCATTGTAATTATCCAGATGAGAGGTGACCAAAGCATGAGCAACAGTAAGTAAGGCTTCCTGGTCCAGGAATAGATGTAATTGGACTACCAAGAGCAAAGAGTCCAGGAGATCCTCCAAATTATATACCGGCTCCATCTGAGAGAGTACTAACCCCTTCAGAACCAAAGATAGTAATTCCCAAGATCCAGGGGGCCAAAACCCACAGCCACTTGGTCTTGCTAGAATTAAACCTGATCCTGTTCATTCCCACCTAGAGGCCTAGAGCCTCCAGACACTGTGAAAAAAAACATTGGCAATATCACTTGGTTGGGCTGGGGTAGTAAAGGTAACGGTTCCCCCCGCACATTTGTGCAGTTGTGTCCGACTCTAGGGGCCAGTGCTCATCTCCGTTTGTTAGCCAAAGAGCCAGCATTGTCAGAAGACGCTTCCACGGTCATGTGGCCAGCATGACGCACATGGAACGCTGTTACCTACCCACTGAAGTGGTACCTATTAATCTACTTGCATTTGCATGCTTTCGAATTGCTAGGTTGGCAAGTCTGGGGTAGCAATATATAATTGGGTAGCATCAGCATACCCAACACTAGACCTCATCAGATGACCTTACCCAGCAGCCTCATACAGAAGGTAAATAGGAGTGGGGAGAGAGCAGAATCCTGTGATACCCCATAGGGCAGGAACATAGGGCTAGACCAGGGGTCGGCAAACTTTTTATGCCGGGAGCCATTTTGACATGCTCGTGCACATTTTGAAATGCTTGAGAGCCAGGGGGCGGGGTTTGCGGGCGGGGGCCAATTGCGTGGAAGGGGGCGGGGTTTGCGGGCGGGAGCCAATTGCGTGGAAGGGGGCGGGGTTTGCGGGCGGGAGCCAATCACGCGGAAGGGAGTTGGGTTGGCGCTGGCGCCGGGCTGTGAAGCTGGATGAGCCGCCGGACCTGGAGCGCTTCCGCGCGCAGCTGGGTGAGGCCCCACGCCGGTCTTTTTGGAGCGCTTCTGCGCACAGCTGAGCGAGGCCCCGAGCCGGTCTTTTTGGAGCGCTTCCGCGCGCAGCTGAACGAGGCCCCGCGCTGGTCTTTGGAGCGCTTCCGCGCGCAGCTGAGCGCTGGGCTGTGGAAATGCGCTCCAAAAAGACCGGTGCGGGGCCTCACTCAGCTGCGCGCAGAAGCGCTCCAAAAAGACCGGTGCGGGGCCTTGCTCAGCTGCGCATGGAAGCGCTCCAGGTCCGGCGACTCGTCCAGCTTCACAGCCCAGCGCAGCTTAGTGAGGCCCCACGCTGGTCTTTTTGGAGCGCTTCCGCGCGCAGCTGAGCACTGGGCTGTGGAAATGCGCTCCAAAAAGACCAGCACAGGGCCTCGCTCAGCTGTGCGCGGAAGCGCTCCAAAAAGACCGGCGCGGGGCCTCGCTCAGCTGCGCGCGGAAGCGCTCCAGGTCCGGCGGCTCATCCAGCTTCACAGCCCAGCGCAGCTGAGCGAGGCCCCGCGCCGGTCTTTTTTTCGCGCCTCTGGGTAGCAGGGCCAATCGGGCTTCACCTTGTTCAGCCCGCCTCTCTGCTCCCCTTTGGCGCGCGCTGATTGGTGGAGGCGTCCTTCCTTCTGAGCCTCCACCAATCAGCGTCTGTTTCTTCCCCAGGGTTCGCTCTGCTTCCGGAGACCGGCTTTCCGGATGTCAGGCGGCAGACAGAGAGAGAGAGCCAGAGCCGAGGGGCCAAAGAGCCAGATCTGGCTCGCGAGCCGCCATTTCCGACCCTTGGGCTAGACCTTTTCCCGCACACCAACACTGAATGGAACCAACCATGGAGAAAATAGAACCACCATAACACTAGGCCTCCCACTCCTAACTCTCTGAGTCACTCCAGAAGGATACCATGATACATCCATAAGCAACCAGATGACTTTGAAGATTTACTGCACAGTCAGCAGAAAAGCGCTGACCATAACCACCAATCACTGATTAACATTTGGTATAATAATATGCTAATTGCTAATTGTATGATAATTTGGCATTATATGCTATGCCAAAAGTTTCTTCTGAATTCTTCTGAATTCTTTTTAATACTTCTTATTCAACTTCATGCCATGGAGAAGAAAACATTGATGAATTCCTCATTAGTTGGGTGTGTGATGCTCTTGGACTGATTGTCATTACAAGATGACAATAAGAGTTTTGTATGTCTTTTATTGTTCAATCACCTCCTCCAGAAGCACATGCAGGGAGAGTCAATGATGTCCAAACAGTGGGCGTGACCAGGTGATGGAAGTCCTGACCCTTTTTACATGTGTGCAATGCATGTAATAAAAGGGCAGGGCTTCAATTACTCAATTTGCCCACCATTTTTATGTTATTGACATCTGCCTCCTCCCTCCCAATGCACATGTCCTTGTCATATCCAGGAATCTAAGCCTCCCTGGCTTCTCCTGCCTCAAAATCCCCAAATATTAGTTCATGATTTTTTTTTCAAATTGGGACACTGGGCAGCCACAGATTATTCAAAAGGAACTCCTGGGCAGGAAGGAAGTGAGGCATCCTCCTCCACCTTGTAACAAAATCAACCTACTTAGAAAAATAGTAAACGAGCTTGTGAGTGAAGTAGAAAAACAAGAAAACTTTCAGGAAATTAGAAGTCAGATTTTGGCATCACGTTTTTAATTGCATTTACTTTTTGGTGCACATTTACAATACCTAAACAGAAGAAAGAATAATGGGATAAATATCCATTACATGTACCATTCAAAATTGTGCTATTAAAGTATATACAGAGATAACAATCCAGAGTGGTTGGGTTCACAAAAGACACTAAGCTAAAATAAAACCAACTACATTATGGTTTAGCATGTTGTATGAACCAGGGCAGTGTATACAGAAAAGGGCTACAGCTCCACTCTTTTGAGAATATGGCTTCCCTGGCCTTATATCTACTTAGATTTCCTTGGGTCCTGGAACTCTAGACATATATCCCCCTTTTTACACACTGGGCCCTGTCATGAAAATATGTGTGAATGTGGCATCTATTCTCTTTTTCCTTCTAGACATAGTAGCTGAAATTTTTAAACTGCAATGATGGCTCAGAGGTCAGTTGCATTCTTCCAACGCCATTGTTTTTGTGATCAACATTCGGTGATTTTTATAAAAATAAAATAAGCTCCAAAATCAGGGCATTATGCCTGCAGTAGTTCTAATAGATCGAAGAGCATAAAGCCCCCTGAAAATTTGACACCATGCCCCATCTGCAACCCATCTGGCTCTTGGAAGCAAGAACAAAGGGGTGGGAGGGGGGGAGAGAGCAAGTTGCCCAACCCACCATAAGCCATCCACACCTCTGTTATCGCTAAGGATGTTTCATCGTTTAAGAGAAAGAGGATAGAGATCTCATCTGAATCACAAGGTTACCCTCAGTGATCTAATGTAGTAGTCCAATATGTCTATCAGCTGGGCAGCCTCTCAAATGTAACACTTTGAAATGGAGTCAGCTTACATGTTCAGCTGCTAGTCATCAAGTTTAGGGAAAGCAAGTGCTCTACATGCTTGTATGAATTAGACACTAATTTCTTCTGCCAAGAGAAGGGAAGGGAAGGGAAGGGAAGGGAAGGGAAGGGAAGGGAAGGGAAGGGAAGGGAAGGGAAGGGAAGGGAAGAGAAGAGAAGAGAAGAGAAGAGAAGAGAAGAGAAGAGAAGAGAAGAGAAGAGAAGAGAAGAGAAGAGAAGAGAAAGAGAGAGATTTAGCCTACAATCTGATGCAGATGTTCCTGGGAGTAAACTGCACTGGATTGCCCAGTCAAGCTTTCCCGCAAAAGTAACAATTCCAATTAACCCCACTAGGCAGGATCCAGTTCATTGTGGTGACAACGGGTCAACATGACATCTTAATCCTTGGGGGAGATGGGCGGTGATAAATTCGATAAATCAATCAATCAATCAATCAATCAATCAAATCTTTATTTCACTGTCCTGTTCAATAAGCATAATCATTGCCAGCATTATTTTGACCGCTGCAGCTCATTTAATGTCAGGCAGCTGCTCCTCAGTGCTGCCTTCCTAAGCTTCTGTTAACATGTTTCAGTAATTGCCCAGCATAGTGTCTTCTGGAAGAGCATTTCTATCGGACTACATCAGCCTTCCCTAACCTGCAGTCTGCACTGGGACTACAACTCCCAGACCCGTTTTGGACAATGCTGCTTAGGAATTCTGGTTTTAAAAGTTCTTACATATCTAGGGAGCTACTGGGCTGGAAAAATCTAGATTACAAGAAGCTGTATTCTGAATTAAGAAACTCGAATTCTTAGTACCAGGAGTGAAGATGTGCTGGGCAGCTAGCTTTCAAAGAGGCTTTAGTAAGGAAGAAAGCAATGCCATGGCAGAGGATGATGCTATACTTTCCAAAATGTCAATTCTTATTGTTAAATATAGTGCATCTCTTTCACCTCCAGAACTGGCAGTTGTGTAGAGGTGGGCCAGATCTGCTATGGAAAGCAGATTTTATTCAGGGACACTAATTGCTGACCTTTCTGTTATGACAATGGGTCAGGGCATTGAACTGGTGAAACCTGCTAGTTACTGTGGTTCAAACTTCCAGTGATGGGATAGATCCGGACTTCATCCACAAATGGAACAGCGTCTTCTGCCATGTCTTGATCTAACAGAGGGATGGTTCCCCTTTATTATATAGACCTATGACAGATCTCATATTGTTCTAGAGGATTATTCAATGCTTCAGAGAAGCACTAGATGCAAGGAGCTATAGAGAAACAGGGAAATCTCCAAAAGTCACCTCCCTTTCACCAGCAGGCACATCCCTTGAGCAGAGATATTTCTGTAGGCAGGACCAACCCATTGCCAATTTCTTTATATCAATCAAGTTAAACATTTTCAAGCATATGATTAAAAACTATTCCAATTCTTCATTTTTAAATTTTAAATTTAATACCTGGGAGAATGTGATCATCATAATAAAACCAGGAACAAAGTATAATGCACCAAAAAATAAAAAATAAGGGAAAAATAATGCCAACAAATACTGAGAAAGTCTCCATTCTGAAATGGTCAGTACAAAGTGCTCTAAGGAATGTTTCAGTTCCTCTTGAGCTGTCCATCTCCATCAGATCAATAGTCCTTCCAAGCATGGGATGTTCAGGCTTTCAGCTTGAGAAATTGAAGTTCTCAAAATAAGTCAAGGTTGCAACACAAGTCCATCATACTATGTCACAGAAATGAAATAAGTTGTCTCCTGTTCGATTGATGAGTGACACAAAACAATGAAGGAAATAAACGAGACTTTCTTTTCTTTAAGTTGCTAGTATACTTCTGTCAGAAAGTTTACACTAAGGGATCCATTCTTTGCTTTATAGTTCTGCATGAGTCCAGATACCAATAATAGTGAAAGTGAGAAAGCAGTAGCAGGGAAACAAGAGGGTGCAGGGAAGAAGAGAAATGGGTAGGAAAGGCCTTAAGGGGCATACACACACATACACACACATGGTTAACAACTCTAGCTGAACTATGTTGCACAAATTCAAAATCAGAAAGCAACACAAATATGTTCCATTGACCAAGACCATGCCAATTAGATACAGTGTATGAACTTAACTGCATTTATGCTGAAACTTTCTAAATATGGATGCAAAATGCTAGAACCTGAACAATTTTGCTATCAAGATGCCTGCTAGCTTTTGAGTAATATTACAAAGTCTGGTTCCCTTTAATTGGCTATGTGAAAAGGAGCAAGATCCATCACAAAATGTGTAAGTAGCTACAGTGCTGGTTTCTTCCACATGTTGCACTAATAGTGCAACCTGGATCTTTGGGATTATTACCACACCATTGTGTGGTGATGGATTGTTCAGAAGGATGAACATCACAGTCTCATGAGACCATGGCAGGGCCCTTTCAGCATTGGAAATACAGACTTCAGAAAGGTCCACAATTCAGTGTTAGAATTCATCCTTTGCATGCAGAAAGCTCTCAGTTACACCTTTGCCATCTCCACCTGAAACTATCAGGTAACAGGTGATGAGAAAGACAACTCTCCTTGCCAACTAAAATTCTCAGTCTTGAGCCAACAGTCTAATAAGTAGCTTCTGTGTCCCTATTGGGTCAATTAAACCTCTGGGGAAAATTAAGACTTGTTCTCAGCTGTTGTCTTAGTTCACATTCCAAATCCATCATCTCAACTCATATATGTGAAATCATATGCAGCACAGTATTTGGAATTCTGATTAATGGACAGGTGGAGGCAGAGATAAATAAATAATTGGCACAGCTTTTCTTGTCTTATGTCTGGAATATAAAATTATGCTGCAGATATTCAGAGCATTTCTGTTTCCTATTAGTTAAAAGCACTCCTGCAGTCTACAACAAGGCTAACAAAATCAATGCTAGATGTCGTTCCTAACTGAGTTGTTTCCTGATGTCAAAGAAAGCAACTTTGTTACCCCCAAAGAATGTGTATCCTTCTATTATAGGACTTTCAAAGTGATTGAACCTAAGATGTACTTTATCAGTTTACATTTGCAGCTTTTCTTGCTACTTTGAAGACTTGGGATACTGTAAAATATTATAGCTCCTTTATATATATCCTAAAATAATAGATATGGATATAGATACCATTTATTATCTGTTAATAATGTGTTTGGAAATGATGTTGCTAAATTCCTGAAACTTCCCATTGACTTTTCTCCAAGGAAACAATAACTTCAGTCATCCAAGAGTCTATCTAATCATACCCAAAATAAAACTGCTTCCGTGTTATGTAGATTGGAGTTGTTAGTTCTTCAGACGTCTAGGCAAAGTACAAAAGTAAATTCTTCATTTTAAGGAGGATTTTGCTTTTAAATAAAAACAACAGTGAAACACCACATGATAGTTCATGCATATATTTCCTTATCAATCACTATATTGATTTTTTTTAAAAAAGAGTTTAATAAAAATGCAAAAGAGCTGCAGAAATTACAGTGAGTGGATTGCTGATATTACAGGTGCCACCACTCAGTGCAATACCAAGCCAGCTTCTGTTATAAATTTGTTTCTAATTTGTTTGCTTTAAAGATTTTTCCAACTTGTTAATTTGCAAATTTAGATTTGTGAGTGGGCTTTTATGCAAGGCCTGCTACTACAAAGTTAGATGTACTCTTTGCATACAATGCTCTAGCAGCTATTCAGATATTTTATGGAACAGACTCAAAAGGGACTAAATCTGTGTGCAAGGAAAAATACTGTACTACCCCCAAGATCATGATACAGTGGAAGACACCTGCTGCTGAATAGGATATTGGATCAGCAGGTTCAGCCGCCCAAATTTCTATGGTAAGAACAGGGGAATCAAAATTATATTTCTTTTCATCATAAGAACATAATCCTGCTGGATTGGACCCCTGGCCCTTCTAGTCCAGCAGTCTGTTCTCAAAATGGCCAGCCAACTGCACAAGGAATTCCACTATTCTCCAAGCAGATGGTCTTCAGAGGCAATCACACCACCATCAACCACTGAGTTCCATGAATTGGTCCAACCCTTTTTTGAAGCCAGCCATGCTGGTAGCCAGTACCACATCTCATGGTAGCAAATTACAAAGTTGAATTACATGTTATGTAAAAAAAATGTTCCGTTTATCTGTCCTGATTCTTCCAGGATTCAGTTTCAATGGGTGATCTCTGGTTCTAATATTTTGGGAAGGGGAAAATTATTTCTCCTATCCACACCCTGCACCATGAATGATAATGAAAGCAAATCTTATCTGTCTTATAGGCTTGCCTCAGTAAGCTTACCCAAAACAAGGAGAAATAGTAACCACAATAAATGATTATTCAATTACCTTAAGAAAATACAACACTTTCTGGTTGACTAACAATATTCTGATAGCGTTTAGAACCCAAGTTCCTTGTCTTTGGAATGACAAGCCTTTGTACTGTGTTGTGCATTTATCTAAAAATGAACAAAATCATCCAGTGCAATTTATATTAATGGAAATTGGCTGGGAAGGATTTGGAAAAAGAAAACATTGATTATGATTGTGTTTGTGGAGGATGAAAGAAGAAAATAAATAGATTCTGTTGTAACCAAGTTATAACCAAAACCAAATCAGAATATTCTGCAGCTGGAGGTCCAAAGTAGTAAGTTTGATGTGTTACAGCTTTTGTGCATGTGTGTGTGTGCCTTCAAGTCAGTTTTTGACTCCTGGCGATTGCCTGGACTAGTCCCTGAAGTTTTCTTGGCAAGTATTTTTTCCCCAGAAGTGGTTTGCCCTTGCCTGCTTCCTAGGGCTGAGAGGGAGTGACTGGCCCAGGGTCACCCCACTGACTTTGTGACTAAGGTGGGACTAGAACTCACAGTCTCCCAGTTTCTAGCCTGATGCCTTAACCCAGTGCTTTCCAAACTCCCGCCGTTGGCAACACACCAACAGTGGCGGCGGCAGTGCGGGGTTGCGTGCGGCTGTGCCAGCGCCAGCGGCGCCAGCGGTGGCAGCCTCGTGTTTTGTGCTAAAACCTGGAAGCGCTGATGGCGCGCCGCTGCCATTGCCATTGCCACTGCTGCCACCGCTACGCACACTGCTGCAGGGGTGGCGGCAACGCGCCATCAGCACTTCCTGGTTTTGTCGCAACACAATAATGTGTCACGACACACAGTTTGGAAAGCTATGCCTTAACCACTACAACAAACTGGCTCTGTGACTTACTGTATATCTAGCTGTCATTAAATTAAGTACAGATGAAATGATTTGTGAAGTCATAGATTTCACAATTTTCTTTTCTACCACGTTATAACTGAAATCTGGTAATGACTTTGAAGGTCTATGGGGCTGCAACCCTAGGCTGTGGAAATCTGTTAGGGAGTCTGCAACTGTGTCCCTTTGCATGGGAAAACATATCCTCCTGGGGAAAGGAACAGTTATGAAATAGAGAAGATGGCCAGATATTAGTCAAATATGAATTTTTTTTTTAAATTGCAAGAACTACTCATAGGTCCATCAGCCTGAGAAGTAAAATTAAGCAGTAATTTAATCCTGTTCAAGTGACATGCAAAGTCTCTCTGTTGCCGGCTATCATGCTGTACCCATGAACCATTGGCTGTTCACTGACATCACAGCATGTATTACCTGAACAGGATTAGGGTCCACTGAGAATGTGATCAATTCCTTGTTCCTAATAGATCGCAATTCAAATTCTTATGCACATTCCATCAGTTGCCTACATTTCAACATCTTCATTTACTGTAGGGGAAATAATAATAATAATAATAATAATAATAATAATAATAATAATGTATTTTAGAATCAAAGCCTTGCTGATCTATGACAAATAGCCACTGAATTGTTGACAACTTGCAATCGCCCTGTGTACCATTGCTCTAGATAGTTGTAACTTTTAAAATCTCATCCTTCGAAAGGACTTCAATATTTTTGAATTAGCATCCCACTTATTTGCAAGGAATTGTGCATCCACTGCTTGAGAGAGAGGGCATGAATTGATACTCTATGCCAACTTCATGGATGAAGGAAGATGTTTACAGCATTATCTGTCACTTTTTCATTAAATATATAAATTTTTGTAGGCTTCTTCAAATATATGAGATTTCTTATACCAGTGTTACAGAATTATGCTCTAAGTACAAGTATAAATTAGCGTTCATGAAATTAGAGTAGGGATTTAATGAAATACCCTTAGAAGCATAAAATGCAGCAGTTCTACACTCTTAATGAGTTCACACTGTTTGGTGAGATTACATATTTGAAAAATGTGATTTAAAATAAAACATTGTTTTAAGCAGTAACAGGGTCTGCTCTTGCTCCTGGTTCACTGGTGAAACTGGATAAGCATTCCCCCCCCCCAGCAATTTAGTAAGCAGAATCTAAATGAAGATCCTTACTTTGTTTTTTATCAGAACCTACATTTATAGCAAATAACAATTCCCAAATCCCATCTTCTTCCTATAAATCATCTTTTGTGGGCAAGATGAAATGTCTGGATATACTTGCTAGAACTCTGAACCTCAAGTTTGACAGTTCCTGGGATGTTGTTGCCCTTTTTACACATGATGAAGTTGGATTGGTTATCTACAGAAAATAGCTAATGAAACAGACACTCTATGGTTACTGAGTGTTTTCTCCCCACCTTCTTTTAAGATACCTCTATAGGAATTGGCAAGTTGCAGCGGCTGAGTCACATGTAGCCTTTGGCCTAATTTCCTGCAATCCTTAGTTTACTTGCCCAAATCCTTTGCAAACAATGTGATCTTATCACTAGTAAACATGATCTGTTCTTTCCCTGGCTGCCAGACAGACAGGCAGGTAGGTAGAAAGGAAGGGAAGTAACAGAAAGTGAGTGTTCTCGCCCCATTCACAGTTTGCTCATCTCCATCAGCATGAGATATGCCACCCATCCTGAAGAATGACACCAATAGGAATGTGACCATGCCCACTAGTATCCTAAACTCTAGTGCCAGGCTTACAACATGCACAGTGATTGTAGCATGACTAGATGAACAAAAAAGTGGTGTACAAGGGAAAATAGCAAGAACTGTAATTCATACATTAACTAAACATCTTCTACACAACTCTTTCTTGTTCAAGAGTCCTTTTGCATCTATTTGCATTCATATTCAAATGAAACGTCTGAAGAGATGTTCTTTTCTTCCATCAGTCAACAAGAATAATAGCGAGTAACACTGGACCATCAAGGAGGATGCAAGACCTAATTGGTAAAAGGTGTGTGAGATAGGGAACAAGGGCGCCATATAATAATTGCACCATGTGGTATATCAATGCCTTCTTCTGTTGTTCCTCACAAATGAAGTACTCCTTGGAACCAGAATCCAAAGTAGGGTATGTTCACTTCAGAAATATGATAAAAGTTTAGGGTTATTAATTCTGAAAATTTTCATCAGCTCAAGCATTCTCAGAACAATCTTGATTTCCATTAGACATGTTTCATGTTACCAATAACTTTGAAGGCTAAAATTTGGTTACTAAATCATTGCACATTGAACCTTTTTTTGATCATGCATTTATCTATGTTTTGGTGATCAGATACACCCTGTCTGATGGAATGCAATATGGCTTGCTTGTTTTTCACAATGTCAATATCAGCCTTGGTGTCTCTGTGCAGCAAATTCTCTACAACCAGCAAGTCTATTAGGATGGGGAGAAAACTGCTATGTGTCTCCCTCTCTGCACACATGTCAAATCTGCACCCATCTGCAGCAGATATTGAAGGGATATTGAAGGTTTTGCACAGTTTTAACGCCAATTTAATCCCAATGATATTCTTGTGTGGGAGATTACTGGCTCAAGGTTCATGATCACCAGATGGGTTCACAGCAGAGGCAAGGTGGGTTCCTGCCTACAGCATTCCACCACAACTAACCTGTTTTCTCTTACTCTTCTTCTTACCTGGCAAGAAATATAGACACTCCTTTAAAAGGGTACCAGGTAAAATAGATAAAGGTGCATATTTTGTTTTACATCTTGTTTTAAAAAGACTTCAAATACTGGAAGGTGAAACATATCAAGGCTCTATTGAGGTTTTCAATGAAGCTCAGCTTGCTTTCCCAGTATCTTCAGAAGTACATTTAGTTGTAGCCTAGCCTTATTGGAGAATTGTGAGGACATGAATTTTTTTTTAATTTTCCCTCCCTCCTTTCCTTTTTTTAACCTTTCTTTTACTTTTCCAAGAGGCTATCTTGTCAAATTACCATCAAGAACCACTCTTTATTTTTTAAAAATTTAATTCTTTGCTTCTTTGGAGTTTATTGTATAATATAACTGATTCATCATTAGATGATTTGAGCTCTGTTAAGAAAAAAAGGGATGTTAATGTTATCGGTGAATGTGTAATATACATCAGTAATTGGATTAAGTGTACATTATTATTTCATAAATGGTTTGTCAAAAAATAGGGTTTGGGTTAACATTAAATTCTTCAGGAGTGGGGCTTTGAGAGATACTGACCTAGTTTGCGAGGCACTGTCACCATTACAGAAACACAATTTAAAGCTTCATACTTGGCATTAACTAGCCAGTAAGGCCACACATATATAGTACAAAAAGATGAGAAAATTAATGTACCTCTGTACCATAAATTCCCTTCTTTTATCAACTGTGTGATGTCAGCTGCAAGTCATGGCCAGAGGAAAAAATGCATGGCTTCTGGATACCCATTAAAAAAATATTTTTCCCTCTTCTAAATTGAGCTACTGCACATTTCTCTCTTGCTCTTCTCATGAAAAGGGCTGCTTAGGCCATTCCTTGGCTAACTCCAGGAACTTTATGTCTATGAAGGTTCTCAGTCATCCAGGTGGAATTGTCTGTAGCTTGAATCATGTCAACTGGATTTCTATTTTCTCAGTGGAAACGTTTCGCTCCTTATCCTTATCCTTGGATAAGGAGCGAAACGTTTCCACTGAGAAAATAGAAATCCAGTTGACATGATTCAAGCTACAGTCCAGGAACTTTAGTTTCGACAGCAGCAGCCAGGGGCTGGGGGTAGGGAGTAAGCAGAGGAGTAGGAAAAGTAAAAAGACAGAGGCTGGGTGGTAAACTGGCTATGGCTGTAAGAGAGGAGGAGGAGGAGGAGGAGGAGGAGGAGGAGGAGGAGGAGGAGGAGGAGGAGGAGGAGGAGGAGGAGGAGGAGGAGGAGGGAGAGTGAAAAAGAAACGTAAATGGATAGATATGCAGAGGTTGTGGGAAGCTTCTGCAGTCTCTGAAAACAAGGTAAGGGGTTTCCCAAGAAGCATAGACAGAGAGCTGGAGAATCTTATTGGTTAGTTGGAGAACATTGTGCCATTTTTGCTATATAATCTCTAAATAATGCTCTTGAGTATTTGCTTGCTGCCAGTCATGTCAGTTCAGGCAACCTATTGGTGACCAGGCACCACACCTAACACCTGTTGAAGAGACAAGGACAAAAGGAAACAGCAATGATCCAACAGCAGAGCAGGTAATCCTCCATCCCTCCCTCCATTTATATGGAAGTTTTCACAAGTTTTTATCCACAAATGGCAGGAAACCAAGGGGACATTTCCTTTTTCTTTGGTCAAAGATTAGTTCAAAGTTTACCCATCCTGACATAAGGTTTTGCCCACCCATCCCAAACAAATGTTTGACCCTTCCCCCAAGAATCAAGAGAATGGCCAAAGTGACGATAGCTAGGATTCCCAGTTCCATACAAAATACAGTTGCCTTATTCAAAAGGTGCAAATTCAGATACACTGATTGGTATAAGCTTAGAGATACCTTCTCTGGGAAGCAAAAATCCAAATGAGCAATAAATGGCAGCAAAGACTTAAGAGATTTCTACATCTCTTTACTGCCATCTAGTGTTTATCCAGATTTTTGCACCCTAATGCATATACCTTCTGCAAATATGGTAGCCATAGTTAGATGCACATGGCCCTAGCCTTTTTTGGACAGTTTTTAAAAAAATATGTCTGTACAGGAAATGCCAGTTTGTTGAATTTTAGCTCTTAAGCATAACTGCTCATGACTGCTCATGTTTAATGGCAAGATTTGCTCTTCTTTGATCTGTATTAGGCTTATAGTACTTGGCATGCTCAGCAATGTGTGTGTGTGTTTGTGTGTATAGATTGATTCAGATCCAGGTCAAAGTTCAAAGTAGCATACATAGCACTCCCTCCTATTTTCCCCCATAACAACAAAGCTGTGAGGTAGGTTGGACTGAGAATGAGTGACTACCCCAAAGTCTACCAGTGAGCCTCCATGATTGAGGGTGGACTAGAACCTGGTCTTTCCACTCCTGATCCACCACCTTATCCAATATACTACACTGACTCTTTGTAGCAGTTATGTGCTTCCATTTCTTTTATAGAAACCCTTATATCTTAACGCTTTTTTCCTGCCAAATTTTAGCCAACCCTGCTTCTTATTTGTTACATTTGACTTCTGACAGCTGAACAGCAGGGAAATCAATGAAACAGTAGAGGAGTAACAATGGAAAGAACTTATCAAAAATAAAACTGTCCACGAAACCCATCTGATGCCCTTTAGCACTGAGACACTTTATTGGACAGCCCTCCTGGGATCATATAAGACATAATTTTCCATGATAACAATATAAAATCCGGAAAAGTGCAGAGGGCATAACACTAGACCACTGGTGTTATAAGAGAAACAACAGTAATGTGCTGTTTAAGCAGTGCATGAAGACTCATCATTTTAAATCCTGGGAAGAAAGCAGGGTTTGACAGAAAGCATTTAAACTTTTTTTTAATATAATGTATCTATGCTCTTTATTCTGGTAATGGCATTTTTCCTGGACCTGCCATTCATCTTATCTAAGGTTATTTATGTTGGAAAAGTTTTCGGAGTCTGCCACAAGAAAGTCTGTCCAATCAATTTTAATAGACAATATCAGTGGATGCTTAACTCCCTCCCAGTGAAATCAAAAAAGCAAGCTGTGTAATCCAATTCTTGCTTGACTTTACCTCTTCAGGCTCCATGTGGGAAACCAAAAATCTCTGAAAGCTCTCTGGTGTGTACCAAGGTCTCTACAAATGTAATGGCTAAAAAAATATCTTTGACATGCAAGTTTCATTTCTCTGAAATTTGTTCAAGCCCAAATACTTCCTTTTCTTGCTCTGGTTTCCATAACCATTTTGGTGCTTTGGGGGCATGTGCATCACCAATCACCCTGCTGTCTATCTATTTATGCATTTATCTCACTTTCCATGTATCAGCCCCAAACAGTATACAAATAAAAAAATAAAATAAAATGATTAAAATACAACAATAACATTGCACGCATGTCTTTAAAAAGTATGTGAAATAGACTTGCAATCTGAATTTAATGAGTTACTAAAGAATTTTTCATGGTATAAAATTTCTTTTAAATCTGTTACAGCAAGTCATCAAGTACTGTCCTGTCCCGACTAAGACCCGAAGCAGGGAAGGTGTGGAATAAGTCTTTATTTACAAACAAGGCACACAAAATATAAATAAAGAAACAAGAGTGTCACAAAGTGCTCACAGAGTTCATGTGGCTTATGTTGGTTCATTCTTGGTTGGCACGCACATGGGCAGCTACCATGTGGCTGCAATGTGAGGTTCTGGCGCGGGGCTTGGCGCAGCAGCGAGGAACGGCTCTGGTGCGAGGCTCTGTGTGGTGGCAGCAATGCAAGGATGGAGCTCGAGGCTTGATGCGAAGGCAGGGCAAGATTCTGGCATGGGGCTTGGCACAGCAACATCAATGCGAGGTTGGAGCTCGAGGCTTGGTGCAAAGGAAAGGCAAGATTCTGGCACGGGGCTCGGCGCGGTGGCAGCAAGACAAGGTTGCAACTCGAGGCTTGGTGCAGAGGTAAGGCAGAATTCCGGCACAAGGTTTGGCTGGTCAGTGAGGCAGGCTTCTGGCACAAAGCTGGGCTGAGCTGGAAAGCAGGGCTCTGGCGTGGCAGCAGGGCTAGGTCTTAATGAAGATCCTGGCATGGGAATGGAATCTCAATTCACTTCAGGACGTGGTACGGAATGTGAACGGTTGTCTCTGGAAATGGTTGCCCACTGCACTCGACTTTTATCCTTTTGATTTTTGTGCCATTTGTGAGCGGGGGCCAATCGCACCTCACATTCCTCTTCCTGCCTTTCCACCTCTGTTTTTGCATGCTAATAGGTGGAGGCAAGTCTCCTTCTGGGCTACCTCCAATCAACTGTTCAGAAGCTGATTCAAACTTTGTGCCATACTTGTCCTTTCCCACTTCAAATGCTAACGGCACTTTTATTTCGAAATCAGACTCATCGGACTCAGCCTCCATCCTGACACTATCCCCCCTCCGCAGGACCCCCTTCTCCATGGTTTGGAGGTTTGGGTTTATGGGGGTATTGCTGGTGGAAATCTCTCACCCGTCATGCTGCGTGTGCATCTGTTGCATTCTCCCATGAGTACTAGTCCAGTCCGTACCCCTTCCAATTGATGAGGTACCAGAGACGGCCGTGACAAAAGCGCGAGTCTAGGATGCGTGCGACCTCGTACTCCGGTTCTCCTTGGATGAGGACTGGAGGGGGTGGAGGCTTTGTATATCTCAGCAAGCTGGCTGTCAATGAGGGAATTAACAAGGACCTATGAAATACAGTGTGTACTTGCATGTGGGACGGCAGGGTTAGTCTGAAGGTGACAGGAGTGATCACGGCTTTAACTGGAAAGGGGTCCAGGAACCGATGGTCCAGTTTCCGGGATGGACGTGTGGATGTCAGATGCTTGGTGGACAGCCATACCAGATCGCCAACTGCCAGCAACAGCCCTGGCTTCCGATGGCAATCCGCGAACTTCTTGTAATCTTCCTTTGCCTTCTCCAACTGTTCACGGAGGACCTGATGGCTGGCCTGTAACTCTTAAAAGAACTGGTTGGCTGCAGGCACAGAGGATTCTTGGGGTGCAAGAGGGAGGTAACCAGGATGAAACCTGTAGTTTGCCAGGAAGGGAGACATCTTGATGGAGGTGTGTAGTGCGTTGTTGTAGGCAAACTCTGCTACTGCTAGCAGGTCCACCCAATTGTCCTGTTGAAAATTGACATAACAATGCAGGTACTGCTCCAAGATGGCACTCACCTGTTCTGTCCCCCCATCTGATTCCAGGTGATAAGCCAATGACAAGTGACTCTGGATACTCAAGTTCTTGAGGAGTGTTCTCCAGAACCGAGCAGTGAACTGAGATCCTCGGTCGGAGATCACACACTTGGCTAACCTGTGCAGCCTGAAGACATGTTTAATATACAGTTGTGCAGTCTCCTGAGCAGTAGGGAGACCTGCACACGTGATGAATGTGCCATCTTAGTCATTGAATTGACCACAACAAAGATGGGAGGCATTCGGAGTCTGAGAGATCCATTATGAAGTCCATCGATATGGCCTCCCAGGGCTGTCCCAGAGTGGGAAGAGGAATGAGGAGGCCTGAAGGCTTCCCTGACTGATTCTTGGCTCAGCAGCATTCAGTACACGATAGCACGTACAGTTTCACCTTGTCCCGAATGTGTGGCCACCAAAACTCACGGGAAATCAGGTCTAGTGTTTTAAAGAAGCCAAAATGGCCAGCAGCAGGGTTATCATGGAACAACTGCAGTGCCATTTCTCATAACCTTCCCACAGGCATGTAGTAACACCCCCGATAACAGAGTACATTGTGGGTCCAGGTCCACGGTTTGGTTTGGTCTGTGGGTGCCTGTGAAATTTCCTGCTTTTTCTTGGTTACAAATGGGTCCTTTTGCTGCTGATCATGGGTCTGTTGTAGGAGGTCACACAGTGCGCTGGTTGCGGCAAACCGTTTGAGTGGGATGACTCGCTGGTGCAGTGAGGATGCTTCTAGATGGTCATACTCTGGCTTTCTGAACAATGCATCAGCCCGTTGATTCTGGCCTCATGGCATGTAGGTTATTTGGAAGTTGAAGTGCGAGAAGAACAGCAACCAACAAATCTGCTGGTTCAAGCTCCTTGCCATTTTCATGTGTTCCAAGTTGCAATGGTCCATCCTCACCTCGATGGGATGTTGGGCTCCTTCCAGATGGTCACACCAGGTCTCAAATGGTACTTTGAAAGCTAGCAATTCCTTATCCCAGATGATGTATGCTCTCTTGGCAGGTGCCAACTTCTGGGAGTGGTATACACAGGGCTCCAGCACACGGGTCTGCTTGTAGTAGGGTGGCCCCAATGGCTATGTCTGATGTGTCCATTTCAACCACGAATGCCCAAAGGTGGTCAGGGTGTCTGAGGGTGGGCACCGAGGTGAACGCGACCTTGAGGCAGTTGAAGGCCCTTTGCTCAATGTCTCCCCATGTAAACTTAGTCTGTTTTCACAGTAAATTCAAGAGAAGGGTAGTGAGCTCTGCAAAATGAGGGATGAAATTCTGATAATGATTCACAAACCCCAATAAGTGTTGCACATGCTTGGCTCTGCGTGGTGGTTGCCAAGACTGGAGTGCCTCTATCTTGCCAGTCTCCATGGTTATGCCAGTGGCGGAGATCCGGTGGCCCAAAAAGTCCACAGTGGCTTGGGCAAATTGACACTTCTCCAGTTTGGCATACATCCAATTTTCCTGCAGTCGTTGCAGAATGGTGCGCACATGTTGCTCATGCTCATGCAGAGAAGAGGAATAAATCAATAGGTCTTCCAAGTAGATGATGAGGTACCGGTCTAAGAGGTCCTGAAACACATTCTGCATGAAATGCATGAAGACCCCCAGGGCATTAGAAAGCCCAAAGGGCATCACTGTATATTCAAAGTGTCCATAGCAGGTGCGGAACACTGTTTTCCACTCATCCACTTGGCGAATGTCAATGAGGTTGTAAGACCTCTGAGGTCCAACTTGGTGAAAATCTGGGCATCTTGAAGCCATTCAAGGAGCTCTGAAATCAATGGCAACAGGCAGCGGTTCTTGATAGTGATGTCATTTAGCCGCTGGTAGTCACAACACAACCGCAACTCTTTTTACTTCTTTTTCACAAATAGCACAGGAGCCGCCATGGGAGAAGTAGAAGGCCTGATGAACCCCTTCTTTAAGTTGGTGTTGACAAAGTCTCTGAGCACTGTTTGCTCTGGCTCAGAGAGAGAGTAGATTTGGCCCACTGGAAGTTGTGTGCCTGGTACCAGGTCGATGGGGCAGTTGTAGCATCTGTGGGGTGGTAGCTGGTCCATTTCCTTCTTGTTGAACACGTCCACATAGTCTCGAAATTGTGGAGGCAGTGGAGGACTGGATATGATGAGTTGTCCTGCAGCCAGTACTTTGGGCACGTGTTCAGCACACTGAGGGCTGGAGAAGCCAACCCTCCCAGAAGACCACGCAATCTGCGGTTTGTGCACTTGGAGCCACTCCAACCCCAGCACCACGGGAATGTGTCATGGCAACCACATAGAACTCCAGACACTCCTGGTGCTCCCCAATCCTCATGAGCAGACCTTGCGTGGCAGAGGACATGGGCCCAGAGTGGAGGGTC
This sequence comes from Charina bottae, assembly GCA_023362775.1. Lineage (NCBI taxonomy): Eukaryota > Metazoa > Chordata > Lepidosauria > Squamata > Charinaidae > Charina > Charina bottae. The sequence continues at coordinate 228,653,031 of JALMGJ010000001.1, read as the reverse complement.
TGACCATCGATGGTTTTAACAAGAAGCGCGGGTTTCACCTTGTGCTGAGCTATGCCCTGCTGCTTGGCAAACCCTTCATCCATGAAGTTGGCAGTGGCTCAATCATGGCTTGGGCCTTGAATACAGGACCCCCGGGAACTTGCAGGGTGACCACCACTGCCAAATGCCTGAGGAGTGTCGGACAGGGCTCGATAGATTGGCTAGCTGCCAACTTTGCCCAGCCTAATTGCCCTTTTAGGCTGGGTTGAGTTTGTCTCTTGACAAGGGGGTGGTTTTGATCTTGGTAGGACAATTCACTGTGAGGTGCCCAGGCTCCCCACAGTACAAACAAAGGCCTGCTCTTCTGCACTGCTCCTTCTCTGCCTGAGTTAGCCTTGGTCTCATGCCCCCCAGTTGCATGGGTTCCTCCCTTGGAGCTGATCAGGCAGCTGAGAAGTGAGAGCCAAAGGATGGTGACATGGCTGTGTGTTGCCTCACTTTCCTTTGCCTGTTAATACAAAGGCACAGCTGTGTCAACACTTGTAGGGTATGCGGGAATTCGGTCTGGGCCAGTTCATCCAGGATTTTGGAGGACAAACCGTCTTGGAATTGGTCAAGGAGTGCCTCTTTGTTCCAATCGAAGTCCTGGATAAGCAGCCGAATGTAACTGATATATTCCACCACTGGATGCTGTCCTTGCCTCAACCCCCTCAGGTGCCTGCTGGCAGTCTGTGCCCTCACCAGATCCTCATACATCAGTCGCAGTTGCTGGCAAAACCCATCAAAATCATCCAGTAGTTGGCTTGGTTGCAGGATTAGGGGTGAGGCCCAGAATGCAGCAGAGCCCGACAACAGATTGATAAAAAATCCCACTTTATGGCGATCTGTGGGAAACTCCCCTGAAAGGAGGCTCAGGTACAGTTTACATTGCACAAAAAACACAGGAAACTGGGTGAGAGTTCCATCCAATTTTTTCGGTGATGACAGGGCATTTGGGGCATTGCGTAACCACAGTCGGAGGCATGGACTGTTAGGCCTGGAGCTGAGATAGTTGGGTGGTCAGCACAGTGACTTGTCTCAATTGTGCATGTTCAATGGTGAGTTGCTGGTCTGCCATAGTCACTTTGTCCCAATCTACCACCTTCCCTTTCCCCCACTGGGGTATGGCCGGGGACAATCTGTCCTGTCCCGACTAAGACCCGAAGCAGGGAAGGTGTGGAATAAGTCTTTACTTCCAAAAAAAAGCACACAAAATATAACTAAAGAAACAAGAGTGTCACAAGGTGCTCACAGAGTTCATGTGGCTTATGGTGGTTTGTTCTTGGTTGGCATGCACACGGGCAGCCACCATGTGTCTGCAATGCGAGGTTCTGGTGCAGGGCTCGTTGCAGCGGCGAGGAACGGCTCCGGTGCGAGGTCTTGCGCGGCGGCAGCAATGTGATGTTGGAGCTTGAGGCTTGGTGCAAAGGCAGGGCAAGATTCCAGCATGGGGCTCAGCATGTAGGCAGCAAGACAAGGTTGCAACTCAAGGCTTGGTGCAAAGGCAAGGCAAGATTCTGGCATGGGGGTCGGCACATCAACGGCAAGTTGAGGTTGCAACTTGAGGCTTGGTGTGAAGGCAAGGCAACATTCTGGCATGGATGTTCGACGCGGTGGCAGCAAGACAAGGTTGAGACTTGAGGCTTGTTGTGAAGGCAAGGCAAGATTCCAGCATGGGGCTCGGCACGGCGGTAGCAAGATGAGGTTGCAACTCGAGGCTTGGTGTGGAGGTAAAGCAAAATTCTGGCATGAGGCTTGGCTGGTCAGTGAGGCAGGGTTCTGGCGCGAAGCTGGGCTGAGCTGGAAAGCAGGGCTCTGGTGTGGCAGCAGGGCTAGGTCCGAATGGAGATGCTGGCGCAGGAATGGAATCTCAATTCACTTACTTCAGGACGTGGTACGGAATGTGAACGGTTGTCTCCGGCAATGGTTGCCCGCTGCGCTCGCCTTTTATCCTTTTGATTTTCGCGCCATTTGTGAGCAGGGGCCAATCGCACCTCACATTGATCTGCCTGCCTTTCCTACCTCCGTTCTCATGTGTTAATAGGTGGAGGTGAGTCTCCTTCTGAGACACCTCCAATCAGCTGTTCAGAAGCTGATTCAAAATTCGCGCCATACTCATCCTTTCCCACTTCAAATGCTAATGGCCCTTCTATTTTGAAATCGGACTCATCGGACTCAGCCTCCATCCTGACAAGTACTGACTACAATATAACTCATAGATGGTTCTATAGCTTCCTAAAATTGCATCATATTTAACTAAGTCTTTCTAGATTGTGTTGGAAGAACTGTAAGCAAAGTGGAATACCCCATTCTCTCTGATGGCAGTCTTCAATAATCAATATTAGGGTATATTTATTGTCCATTTTTTCCATGATACTCAAAGTGGTGCAATATAAGAAATTAATCAAATTTCTCTTGTTAACCACCAGATTTACTGTTGCAAAACAGTGGGAAACTATAGTATATTTTTCCTTAGATCTGTGGTGTTTAAAAGTGTGGGAAATAGCATTACTTGAAAAAATAACAGAACAGCAAATAGTCTTGAAGAATTCTTTAATTAAACATTGTTTTATTCACATTTTGTCTCCATGTTTAGATACATCAACAAATTAATCCCTAATAGTTTAATCTCATCTATATAAGTGTCCTTTTGGACAGAAGTTATGAATATAGATGTTTAAAATTTCATATCCCTCTTTAAGAATACAAATGGATTTATTTATAGTACAAATGGATACACACACACACACACACATACACACACACTCCCAAATTATATGTATGTGTGTTACTTTTAATGTTTGTTGATCACTATAAGTTTAAATGTTTTTTAAAGCTACACCAGCAAAATTACAATAACTTAAGAAATAGTTAATATAAAATTTATGTATTAAATAGTCACTCATAACATTCACACAAGGAAGGCCTAGATGAAGAGATAAGTCTTCAATAGCTACTGAAACATATAGATGACTTACAAATATTATTGGGACCGTCTTCTCCCAGTTGTTTCTACCCATCCAATTCGATCTGGTAGATTGGGTATGCTACGGGTCTCATCAGCCAAGGAATGTTGGTTGGCAGGGACTAGAAGGCTCACCTTCTCTGCCGTAGCCCCTGCCCTCTGGAATATTCTCCCTTCAGAGATCAGGATGTCCCCAACCCTGCTGGCCTTTCACAAGGCCGTGAAGACCTGGTTATGTGCCCGGGCCTGGGGCCTTGAACATGGGAATGGTCCCGTTTCTTGGCTATATTAACATCTTTACATTGCTTACTTGGCAGCCATGTATATTTATTTTGTATTTTAATTGTTTTAATGGTGATTGTTTTAACTGTTTTATGGTTTTTATTGTTGTAAGCCACCCAGAGTCACTTGCTGAGATGGGCGGCTATAGAAATTGAATGAATGAATGAATGAATGAATGAATGAATGAATGAATGAATTATATATATATATATATATATATATATATATATATATATATATATATATATGTAAGTGTGTGGGTGTGGGTGTGGGTGTGGGTATGGGTGTGTAGTACATTTCAGAGAATAGGTTCTACCACAGAAAATCCTGTCTGTGAGTAATCACAAAATGACCTTCTATAAATTGAGGCATAGATGGCCAGATCTCACCTGATCATTTTAGTAAGTGTCCAGATCTACAATGAGAGAGCTGATCTACCAGATATCCTGTGCCCTAGATATGTAGAGCAAAAATAAAATCTTGAACCTGTCCTGGTAATTAATGGTACTAGCTAAGTAATTGCAGCCAGGGTACTTACTTCAATATAGGTATAATGTGTGTGCATGGCTAAGTGCCTGGTTCAATGTCCTGGCCACCTTGCCATGTACCAGGTAGAGCTTCCAGACCAAATAGGATAACCTCACAGAGAACACATTAGAGGATGTCACACATGAAGTTACCAGTGCATGAACAAAGTTAGGGTAGTCCTGTCCAAGAAAAGGGATATTTGATATAGAAGTTGTCAACCCTAGAGGCCCTTTGACCCTTCAAGGATAATAACTTTAGGATCAATCCTAAAGTAGGATTGATCACTCCTCATTCTGGAGGAGTGCAAGCTTACTACACAGAGACTCTCTAATTCTCATTCCCAAGACTCACCCACCCAGAAGATGTCTGGTTTGTCTGACCTGAACTAGTCCAGCCCACAGAGGCCAGCTTGTTCACTTAATTGTCATCTGCTTTTGATTCAAAATGCCATCAGCGGAAAAGAGACATAGAGAGAACCATCTTTCTTTAGCCGATATTAGAATATGGCACAAAATGCCTCTTCAGCTTACAAGGTACATTAACTGCCCATTCTTCATTCATTCAGGGATCAGAGGACATGTGCTGGTCTTAGTATGTCCTGCTTGGGGGAGACAGGCATTTATACCCCAGCATCACTGCAGAACTGGTGTATATCTCCATGTTAGGCCTCACCATGCTGGTTCTCTTTGGAAGGAGAGAGATGCGAGTCTTCAGCACCCATGACTGCAGGGCAGCAAGGGGAAACTCGGGAGTCCATCTGCTACAAGTGTCTGAATAATCCTGGTTCTTTGTGAGGAAGAGAGCTCCAGGTACTTTTCAAAAGTTGCTTATGCCTTACACAGTCATTTGCTTACTGAGCTAACCATTTCTGGGTTTTAAAATGAAGTGAAACCTATCCATGACACCCAGATCCTTGATAAGGGTAAGATATTTCATTTCCTGATGAGCTGCTTCATGCCAAAAGATTTTTGTCCCTCCAGCAGATCGATGTGTCTTCAGGATTGTGATCTATATTTACTTTTTCAGGAGTTACTGTGTGCCTTTGCTTTCAGCTGATTCAGCTTGCGTTTCAGGTTCCTTGACCTCGACTGTCTTCCCATTTACTCCAGTGCGTATTGCTTAAGCACTTACTGCCGAGTGTCCCTCTGGCCATTTTGAAAGGTGTTTCATCACACTACAATAAACGTGAAATACTGATGCACTCAAAATGGCAAAAGTTAAAAAAAAAAAGGTGGGGGGAGAAGAGGTGAAAGTAGCAGCTGTAGATCGACATGGGACCAAACAGAGGCATTTATTACACTTCACTTTCATACTATTGTCTATCCTTGGCAAAGGAAGATTGTAAGTGTCCCTGGCGATCTGAGACAATCAATACTACATGGGAGTTAAATTAGGCTTCAAGTCAAGCATATATCCACCTTGGCTGAGATACCTCCAACCTAGATTTACATTTTTCCACTAAGTTAACCAATAAGAAAGTGAAATGAATGAGAAAAAAAGCAGCTGTCTAGGCTGCATCTTCCATTCTTTTGAAACGGCCATCGTCCAAACTGCAGTTATAAGACCCTTCAAAAACATTTAAAGTATCATTCAATAGTTGCAAGAACTATTTGAAGCAATCATAGGATTCAGCCAGAAAGTTTAAAGCAAAAATGATAAGAGTGATAATTACATTAAAAGAGCTATTAGCCTAGAGAAGAGAGAACAGCACTGGCTAACTTAAGATTTCATAAAAAATATAGTTGGCATCTTAAAGTGGGGGTTACACTTAGTTAGGTCTAATCTGGATATGCAGAATCCTGGAGCCATAGAGTGGATCATGCCACCTCAAGTGGCAAGTGGCTCGGCTGATGCTACTTCAATAAATGTCATCCTTTAATCTACTGTCAGTTGTGGTGTTTCTCATTTCCTAGTCTGGTTACATCAGTTTGAAATTCCTCCCCCACATTTAAAAAATGCATATTTGGCACTCCTATTCTAACATATGCATTTTTGTAAGCATAAATTAATTGAAATGTATGTTTCTCAGTAGAATGCATTATTTTCATCATCTGAGATATTTCTAAACACATGTTTTGATTGGAGAACTTCTTTGCAAAATTCAGCCAACTATGAATTTAAAAAAATATCTGAATAGGGTTTTCATATGGGTTTGAAATGTGAAATCATCCCCATACCTGACACTAATTCTACTACATATGGAGGCCAGGCACTTGGAGATACTATCTAGTGGAACTACATTGAGGGGTATAATACCTTCTTTTACTTATATATTATTAAAGAATTACTTTATTGTGGCCATTCAGCCATATACTGAAGACTTTCTCACCAGGGATATTTAGTACTCTAATATAAGCTGTTCATTATTTTATACCTTGACATACCTATGAGCAATTATCTATATACCTTTAAACTTTCACATATATGAAAGTAGTGTCACAAATCCTAATCTAAACCATCCTGATTTATTCTTTTTTCAAGCTCAGTCTTCCATGTAGCATTAAGTGGTTGATTCTAGCTAGCATTTTAATTTTAGGGCAACATGTACAATTATAATGATGCTACACACCCAAGGATTCTCTGAGTCAAATACATGATATTGAGTGTTTGAAAATTCTGAGTAAATTGTTTTAAAAGGAGTGAAATTCTGAAACTGATGGAAAATAGCTGTGACTCAATAAGAGATTGGTCTTGCTGGTCTGTCACTTTGTCCAAGCTTATGAACAAAAATCTGAAAGCAATTCTTCCTGAGCATGTTTTGGGTTTTCTAATACTTCAGGGACTTTACCCAGGCTAGATCACTAACTACAATTCAACACATGTTTGAATTTTGAGAATCATCTAGATCAGAGAGAGGGTTCTTGACAGTCTCAAGACTGGCTTTTTATAAAAAAAACAGTGATCATATTTCTAAAATACAAGTTAATGTCAGTTTCATGATTTATTCGTGCTATGACCTGTCATGATATTTTAGGCAACAGAGAAGCCATTCAGAAGAGATCCTTATTTACAGAAAGATACAACAAATACATTCTACCTGTTTAAGGGAACATACATTTTATTTCAATGGTAACTTTTCTAATTAAAGCTTCTAATGCTGTGGAAGAATAAAGTGTCTGTGCAAAAAAGAATATACTGTATACTGATTTAATAGCCTTGCAATGAAAAACAAAAAGCAATAATTTAGCTCAGATCTTTCTGAAAGTGAAATGGAACTTCAATACATTGTTATATTGCTTTACTAATGGCATCAAAAGCAAAAGGTGATGCATTCTATAGAGGTAAACACATTACTAATATATTTAGTTGACATTAATGTATGACTTGCAGGTACTATCATTTTAATACCTACTTTAGCATGTTTAGGATAAGTTGGCCACACAAATCTTCTGTAATAGATTTGTAAAAAGAAAGGGGGAGGGGAAAAGAACTCAGAGGCATTGATCCTCTGAATGCACCCAGAGGATGGCTTCTTCTAGAAAGGAAGAAAAAGGGCCTTACAAAGCCATTTGTTGGTTGAGAAAATTATTCTGAATATGAAATAGGTGAATCTTAGCATGCCAGATGTCTTTCTTGTACAAGCAATTTAAATTCAATTTGGAACAGAGAATGCAGGCACTTCTGGATCAATAAGGCTGCATTCACTGGAGCTGACACACTACACCTGACCCAGCCAACCTGGCAAGAGTCCTATTACTCATACCTGAGGGACATGCTCTCACTCTTATCAGAAAGCAAATCTCCTAGGATTACAGGTACTTAACACTAATTAGATCTGCTCTGTTACCTGCTGTTTCAAAGGCTTCTCTTTCCTCACTGCCAAGTTGACTTTTCTATTTCAATGAGAGAATTGTGGGTGCCTTTGCTGTGATAAAGTGATCGCTTTGCATGCACGTGTGCCCTCTCCCACAGAGCCCTCCCAAGAAGAAGGCACAAATGACAATGCCATAAAAAGCAGGGGCAGTGTAACAAACTCATCTGATTTACTTTGAGGTTGGCTTAGTCATTTCATCAGTCATTGGCGATCACTCGTAGCCGAGTAAGATTGTCTTCCAAAGGTAAAATTTTAACGGTGATTATGTCATAAACAAGAATACATACACGAATGCCACCTTGCTTCTCAGCCATTGAAGGTGATGTGCATTACAATTCCTGGTTAGAAGCATAATCAAGACTCAATTTGTATTAAAGGGGCACATGATTTTTCCTTTAAATGTCGGCTGCAAAGAGAAAACAAAACGTCTGCAATTATAGACTTCCAAATGCTGCTGCATATCTAAAAAGACATGTGTCGAACAGATGAATGGAAATCTGGCACCCATGATCTACTTGATGCTATCTACAAAGGGGCCAAATTGAAAATTTTACTCTACATTGTTATCTTTAACTTTCACTTAAAAATGTCAGCATGCACAGCACAGACTTGACAAGGAAGATGTTGTATATACGTATTTCATGATGCAATTCAAAGGCTGCTAAGGTTTTCACGCAGGAATAAATCCGATGGCACCAAACACTGGCAAGGTTCTGCAAAGTGGGTTAAGTTTTAGCCTGAAGCTAGATTGCTATCAATAACTAATGGTCTGATTTGTACCTAATGCTAAACTATGGTTTGCTTAAGCAGGGCCGCCACTGGGGGGGGCAAGCGGGGCATGTGCCCCGGGCGCCACACTGGGGGGGGGCGTGCCAAAATGACAAAATAGTATTTGTATAGTGACTGTTTCCTGGCATGATCGCCGATAGGGCACAGCATTCAACAGTGGGGGACTGCCCCCACCGGCAGTGATTGGCTGTGGGGAAGCATGGAGACAGGCTGGCCAGCCTGCCCCCTGCCCCGAGGAGGCCGAGCAGCTCTCACGCATGCTCGCCATTGGCCGAGGCCGCAGCCAATCCACGTCTGCCGAGCACTGCCCTCAATCCCAGCTTGCCTCTGCGCAGGGTCGCCCCGGCAGCTGAGCCAAGCGCTTCTGCAGAGGTGCCTCTTTCCACCTGCCACACCTGATTCACCAGTGCTCACCATGGAGGGAGGGAGGTGCAGGGGGGCCGCCGCCATTGCCCAGAGCAGCCCCCGAGCCACTGGGCTGCATAGTGGACCAGCGGGGGCATTCCCGGGGGAAAGGCGGCATTACTCAGCCATGCCGGGGCTGCCCCTGGCACCCTCCCCTGCCCCATCCGTGCCAGCCAGTGGGAGCCCCGGCATCCCTGGGGATGGGGAGGATCCCCTTCCTCCCCCACATCTTGCCACGCTGCTGTTCTGCATGGAGGATGAGGGACTCGACCCTGCAGAGGTGCGTGGAATCCATGGGGGGGGGTGCAGAATCCATGTTTGCCCCGGGTGACACAGACCCTAGTTGCGGTCCTGTGTTTAAGCATGATTTATTGAAGAAAGCATGGTTGCATGGCTTCATATAATGTGATAAGCCATAAACCACGAATTACAAACCACAATGGCTAGGTTCACAAAATTTGAGAAACTGGAACAGATAACATTATGACTTAGCACTATGTGCGAACCCAGCATGGTCTGGCTGTGGATGCATTCACCTTGCGGATTGAATTAGTGATATCTATAGTTTTAATTATGGAGTGTGATATGCCAGAAACCCTATTCCAGCATTGTCTTCTTGTGTGCCATCAACATGCAAGGAGCAGTGAGCAGCATCTTCCCAGTCCTTCTTGTACTTATGATGTGAACACTCACACACTCTCAGTACTTACACAAATTCTCTGCAGCAGGGAACCCAATTCTATCCGATAATGGAGAGGGCTGCTCACTGCTCCTCACATATTGGGTTGCACGCACAAACATATGAAGATGGCACCTGATTTGCACCATGGAATTTGGAGAATGCAGATACAGAATAATCAAGCAGGGGGGAAGCAGAGCAATCAAATCTCATTCAACTTTTCTGAGAGCAAAAACAGATGTTTGAGTTCATCTCTGAATTAGGGAAGGAAATAAGATTGTGGATAAGGGCTTCACATAGTGGCATGAGAGCTGTGATCACCACTTTTCTTTACAGTGAGAAAAGAAACTGTGGGAACTAGATCCCTCTTGCTGCCTTTTAGAAGGTGGAAATGAAGCAAGAGAGTGCCAAACCCTCTTCTTCCTCCCTACATGATGAGTAAAGAACATGCAGGATCTGGGACTCCTGCTGACATTCTGTCTTCAAAAAGGCGGTGCTAGTAAGGCACAATGAAGGTGTGTGAGGTGTGTAGGGAGGAGGAACGGGGAAACAGCTTGATTATTGTCCCTTTCAATTCATGCAATGTGCTATAATTGAAAGTCTGGCAGTGTAGAAATGCAATTGAAGGAGGAAAATATAGGAAGACAGTAAAGCCCACCATAAAGAATGTTTCAAAATCAGCTGTAACAGGATAAATGATGCATCTCCAAGTAAAACACTCTAGATTATTTTTTAATTTATTTTTTATATTTTTTTTATCCCGCGTTTATTATTTTTTATAAATAAATCAAGGCGGCAAACATACCTAATACTCCTTCCTCCTCCTATTTTCCCCACAACAACCACCCTGTGAGGTGAGTTGGGCTGAGAGGGAGTGACTGGCCCAAGGTCACCCAGCTGGCTTTCATGCCTAAGGCGGGACCAGAACTCACGGTCTCCTGGTTTCTAGACTCCAGAAGCTCAGTGTTATTTTTCTTTGTATTTTCAAAGCTGGAAAAAAATTGGGAGTCACTTATACATGCTGGATGAGAGTAGTAGAAATGGTCATAAGACAGTCCCTTGGCTATAAGGGTTTCTTGCTCATGATAGAATGATCGTTGGAGTGACTTTGCTGTGTGAGATAAACTACTCAATGTTGTACCCCATTTCCATGCATAGAAGCTGAACTTACTTGAATACTAGTGGCTGGTCAGCTGCTTCTTCTTCTTCTTCTTCTTATTATTATTATTATTATTATTATTATTATTATTATTATTATTTCAATTTATTCCCCGTTACAGAGGGGAATAAATAATATTCAATTATTCTTCGTTACAGAGTAGTTGTTTACGTCAAGGGTGGAGAGTCTACCTTATGGTCCACGTAGTTTCCTGTTTCAACAGGAGGGAATGGCTTAAAAACTCAAGAAGCATACTAGGGAAATACTGCTGTTGCTGCTTCTGCCTCCAATATCATTGGCTGACTGAGGCAGCTGCCTTCCCCTGATTAACTCTAAGGGGTTCATCCTCCCTAATGGTAGAGCTGGCCCAGATTACATGGGTGAGATTTCTTCATGCTCATCATGATTGATGTCTAAGGTCCTTCAGAATGGGGAGGAATAACCCCTCAAGGTGTACTGCTTTAAAAAAGCAGTGATATCATCCTTCTTTTTAAACTCACCTGTTTTCCCAGGTCAGCCAGATTTTACTAGGATTAAATTAAGTTTTGATCATCCCAAACATGCCGATAGGCTCATACAGTACTTTGTATATTACACTGCTTATAAATGTTTGGTAGACTTTCTGCAGAGTTTTCAGCAGCAGCTTACCATGCTCTAGTGACAACCAGAAGTTCTCCGGTGGGCTGTGAAACAAAACCAGCTATACAAGGGGAAAGCCTACAAGTGATTTAATATATCTATTAGTCGCAATGTGGCCGGCTTTTATTTCAATCAGTGACTACCATAAGCCCGGCCTGCTGCTGTCAAGACCACTTTAAGCTGTTACTGGTTTCTCCGACAAGTGGCAGCTCTTGATTCCAGCCTTCCCATGTAAACTGATGTTTTCAGTTCTAACATGCAAATTGTCCCAAATATGCGGGGAGGAGGGCTGAGATTTAAGCAGATTGGCATCTATAACAAATAGTGGGTTAAAAAACAAAATAATAAGAGTGGCCTATGCAGGAACACAAGGGTGGTCTCTTTTTTGAAGTGAATGGCTGATTTTGTTTCAATGAGTTTGGAAAGTAATCAAACTTCTCTCTACTGAGGACGTGATTTTCCAGGAAGCACAAAACCGTCCCTGCCCAACGGGTTACCACATATTTAGAGAAACCTGAACTTTTCTCAGCTGGTTCAGCTTCTCTCTTTGAAATCTTTCACTTGCTGTTTCTTTTTTAAAGGTGTTAGAAAAATATGTCTGTAATTAACAACTGACAAATATATCTGGGCTTGAGCTAAAGTGGGAAATCGCAGAGGTTACTTATTTTCTCATGCATTTTCCATTTGTTCTCTTTTTCACCAGGAAGTTGAAAGACCTGAGGTTCAAACTTAATAAGGCCCCATACTGTTTCTAAGAGTATTTACAACTTGTAAAAAAATAAAAAATAAAAAGCCAGTACATTTCTTATATTTAAATTTGTTTTCATTCAGCTAAGCTATTACACAGTAGGCCATCCAGAAACCTTTCATAATAAGGAGTACATGTTTCCCAGACAAGGAATAAAAAGAAACATTCAGCTAGTCTAGCTATTTGAGACTGGAAAGGCAACAAAACATTTGTATGCATCCAATCCACACATCATAGGAACATGAAAGCAAACTGCCCACAGGATAGGACTTGAACTGTGCATGCCTTAAGGACCAATCAGCAAAGGAGAAGCAGTGGCTTCTTTTCAACATTCCAACTTCATAGCCTGCAATTGAAATTCCACATAACCAGAAGGTCTTATCTGTTCTTCTAGCACTACCTCCGAATTGCAAGCACTTGGCAAAAATTGATTGTCTGACACAGGAATGCATGCTGTTTGTCAAGGTTCTCCTTGAAATGCAGGGAGTTGCTATTCCAAATCAGACAATTGGCCCATTCTCTTGGTACTGTCCACAGTATCTGACAGTATGGTACTGCCTGGGTTTCAGAATGTTTTCAAGACCTATCAAGGGATGCCTGGAACTGAAGTCCTTTTGCATGTGAAGCATGTGTTCTGCCCAAGAACTTCAACCACTCTTCGTTCATTGTCTCCTCCATGCACATCACTTTCACTTTACTACTGATCAGATAATAATCTGTACAGTCTGAGTGGGAGAGTCTGTGGCATGAGGCTGGGAAACTAACAGAAAGGAGATAAGACATAATTAAGAGAGAGAAGGCAAGTCCTTGGTATCTTATCTTATAAATGGCTACTCAGCCCAGGTGTTAGGAAACCTGGGAAGAAGCATTTCAAATCATTCAGAATCCCTAACTTAATGAACTCACTGTAAATGAGGATTAGAAATTCCTCTTGCACTTTCAAAGATTTTGCATTTATCCCAAGACTAAAATTAAAGATATCTTCCTGAAGTTGGCGTAATTCTTAGTTTTTTGATCCTGCCCAGCTGAGTGGAGCTTGACAATAAGTATGAAAGGTAATATATTTTTGAACAAGAATACTGTCAATCGTTTATTTTCTGCCCATGCAAAGTACAGGTGATACAGATCATATATTGGATAGGCAAGATTTGACCAATTCCCTGACTGAAATGTGATAGATAGACAGACAGACAGACAGACAGACAGACAGACAGACAGACAGACAGACAGACAGACAGACATTCTCTATCCCGCCTTTATTATTTCTATAAATAACTCAAGGTAGCGGAACCTACCAAATACTCCTTCCTCCTCCTATTTTGAGTTGGGCTGAGAGAGAGTGACTGGCCCAAGGTCACCCAGCCGGCTTTCATGCCTAAGGCGGGACTAGAACTCACAGTCTCCTGCTTTCTAGCCCATTGCCTTAACCACTATATCAAACTGGCTCAAATATGAGGAATAATGACTCTGATATCTATTGTCCTGGATAATTAAATTACTATGACTTCTCTAAATGGTTGTGCAGTTTATTACGTTACACATAGATACCTCACAAAATTTATTATTTACATCCAGGGACTACAATACAATCACGTATGTCCATACAGCTAAAGAAATTAAATCAGGCATTTCTCAAATTATAATATCCAGGCAACATAGTTAAAAAAACAGATCAGCAGGACCACAGGAATGATCTACTATAAAACTGATCCACAAGAGAAGACAATGCCACTTGTTGCCTGTAGGTCCTACCTAACACCACTGAAGTACATCATCAATGAACTTTCAGAGATTTTGGGTGACAGGACTAAATTTGCTTATAAGCAGCCACACAACTACTATCCATCAACAACATATCCATACCAGAATGTCATAAATACAGGATCCAAACCCTGAGGCAGACACGGATACTAAATCTGTTCACATTTCTCAAGAATTAAACAACGACCAAAGTGGCTTATCACACTACATATCTTAGCTGCTTCACATCAATTGCTGCTTTATGAATGATTGAAATAGGTATTTCTCATTACCTCCCATCATGTCTCCATGCCCCACTTCCAATTCTCCTACCAGCAACAATTTTTTATAGATAATATTCTTTTCTCAGGACTATACTCCATGCATGAAGTAGACCATTACTCTATACAGTAAGGCCATAAAGTCAATAAGGATTCATCTGCTAGGAAATGCTATAAAAAACAAGGAAGGAAGGAAGGAAGGAAGGAAGGAAGGAAGGAAGGAAGGAAGGAAGGAAGGAAGGAAGGAAGGAAGGAAGGAAGGAAGGAAAAATGATTGGAATCTTGCCTTCCTTTGCATCTGGATTGCTTAGAAAATAGCTCCGGCAAACACTAATGAACGCTAAGCTGACATGTTTGTCTGATTTACTGTGAATTTCCACTTTTAGAAAGGAACATTCATATTGAAAGTTCTGTTAGCATGGAATATCTAGCTCAATATTGCAAAAATTAAAGAAAACATTTCCTTGTGCATACATTTGCCATGGAAACCTTGGAATAAACAGTGCATTGAGTCATTTCAAAAGTGGGTGGGCACAGAGTGGTGCAAAGGCTCCAGCTTGCCAATCTGAGCTCAGCATAACTTGCTTTTCATGTGAGGAAGAGGAGGACACCTGCCCTGGAACACTAGTTGCTGGGCCAAAGGTTACATTACCAGAGAGACGGATCCTTCGCCACATGTCGGCTGCAGTTTGATCAAGGAAAACATGATTAGTCACATCAGTGCAATTGCCAAGAGAGATTTTATTTGTTTGTGGGCAATTTGAGCACTTTCGGTTTTTGGCCAACAGATATGTTTCTTATTTATCTCACTCATTTGGGAAGGAGACTAAACAAAATTGTTCTGTTTCTTCTTGAAGACAACAATAAAATATTTCTATTTTTTCCTTTTGCCTCTCCTCCTTCTCCTCCTCCTTCCCTCCTTCCCTCCCTCCCTTCCTTTTTTCCCCATTTTTTCCATTCTTTCTGACTTCCCTTCCTTCTTTGATAAGCCTATGACTCTCGTGATCTCAGTTTAGGAATTCACATTCTGCAGAAATTTCAGAAAGAAAGCCAATCTAGAGAAGTCATATCATATTACACAGCTTTCTATAACTACCAGAATAATTAATCAAAGAATAATTACCAGCTATCAATTATGAGGGGATACTTGGATGCCTATAGGATACTGATGAAATGCTTTGCAGTGCTTCTGCAACCTATACTGAGCTTTTCACACTGTTCTTCCCGTAGTTTTCTCCCCACTGATCACCTTCATTGACAAATACACTCCAAGGTATATGAAGTGAAACGTCTCTCTCTTTCATCAC
This sequence comes from Charina bottae, assembly GCA_023362775.1. Taxonomy (NCBI): domain Eukaryota; kingdom Metazoa; phylum Chordata; class Lepidosauria; order Squamata; family Charinaidae; genus Charina; species Charina bottae. The sequence continues at coordinate 228,637,677 of JALMGJ010000001.1, read as the reverse complement.
ATAATGAATTCCACTGAACTTCTGAGTTAACATATTTTAAGATTTAAATCCCTTCTTGTCTACCTCTAAGCTTTACAGTGGCAAAAGGAGATCCTTTGAGAGCAATTAGGAATTTGCTGTTTCTATATTCCAAAATGAATTGACTTGGTGTACATCTTATGGACTTATGTTTCAATCAGAAGGCAATGACTTAGTAGCTTTTTCTCCTCCAGAACATTCTTTCTGTTTATAATAATGTTTTTATTATAAAAATAAAAATACATGTAAATAGTCATATTTTTAAGAGTACACATTTGAACATGAGTATTTGGGGGCAACATTTGAACATGAGTATTTGGGGGCAAACAATCATTTTTTAATACCTACCAAGAGGAAATGTATTTCTTTACTTTCAGGTCTGTTCTCTCCCATTTTCCATTTAATTTGTGATTTAAAAGAAAGCTGTATGGAGATTTGCACTCAAATAAATGACTAACTATGCATTTTAATGCAGTTTTGATATTAAAAAAAAGGTAAAGGTTCCCCCTGCACATTTGTGCAGTCGTGTCCGACTCTAGGGGCCGGTGCTCATCTCCGTTTGTTAGCCGAAGAGCCAGCGTTGTCCGAAGACGCTTCCACAGTCATGTGGCTGCATGATGCGCGCGGAACGCTTTTACAGTTTTGATATTATTTTTATATAAATCACATAATAGACTTAAGAGTAACCAATCAATGAAGAAATAACAGAAATGTGTACTCTAAGCAACTATTAATCTATTGTTTATACTAGTACAGGAATGGGGAATCTGTGACTCATTACATGTTGAATTACAACTGTCCTTATTTCTGACCGTTGGCCTTGTTGGCTGATTGGAGCTGATCAACATCAGAATTCAACAACATTTGGAGGACCATCAGTTCCTTATCTGCATACAAGTTTCTCCTGTATGTAATTGTTATAACCTGTTGAGGCCTTAATGCCTCAAGATGAAAAACCTTGAAAATACCCATTTACATGTATCACAGTTAACAGCTGAAATGAACTGCTTGCCATATTTCTTGTTATCAGATATAACAAGCACTAGAGACAGATGGTGTTGTTGCTAGTAACTCAAATTTCTTTTGGAAGGGGTAAGGTGATTAGAATTTGAAAGTTAAATACTTAAAAACTTCATTCATACACAGTTTGGGAAAATTTAGTCTTAATTTGATACGTTTAATTTTATTAGCATCTCTATTCATGTTCCTAAGAAGTGTAGTTAGAAAGCAAAAGCAACCTATGATCTTTCTGAACAATAAGAGCTGACAAAACAAAAAAGAAGATGAGGACGAAGAGGGCAAAATATAATTTTGTCAGTGAGTTAGTCAACAGTAATTCACCAAATGCTTTGGTCAACTACCTTCAACCACCTAAAAAGCACAGCCAAACCTCCAACATTATATGTGTGTGTGTTCGTGTCAGAAGCACCAAAGTGCTTCTGTAGTGAAAGGATTTGCCACATCACCGTTGCCTGGGGAACACCCAAGGAGGCTCCTTTCATGTCCCTCCAATGTTATATGATACCATAAAAGCATTGCTGCCAGACTCACCAAGTGACAGATTTCTAAATAGGCACCAATAACTTTTAACAGGCAACTTTGTTGAGGACAAGGTAAGAATCTCTAAGGTTTCTGCAGTATGATCTTCCAAACATAGGCCCTAAGCAACTGACCCTGCAAGGGCTAGATCATAAACTCTTTGCAACCGATTTCTGAAGAAGGAAAGGTCTAATAGCATATTTCATGATTTGTGGAGAAACTGAAAGGAATTTTTGCACCAACTGTCATCTTCACAATCAGAGGACTGGAACAGCAAACCGAGTTCTTGCCCTGTACCGTATTAACAACAAATATACTGAAAGGAATACTTGATATTATTTAGTAATCTTAATGAATGTAGAAAGAAGATGACATTATCAAATTTTAAACCTACTTTCAAGGTGAGAGTTTCTCCCCACTACACAACTTCTCACCATACACATAAATATTTGGGAAGAAATCCAAATAACTGTTTCACTTCCAAGTCCATATTTCAGTAAAATGGACCAAACTCCAAACCATTTTTCATTCCTCTTGTTGATGCCTCGTAATATCAGCTGCCTCATGGGACAAAATGCAACTGGGACAGTGAACCATGTGAAGGAATCCATAAAAAGGCTATTTATTTCTTGTACTCCTGGCTCTTGAACTGAGACAAGATCCAACCTATGTTATATTCTAAGAACTATAAAAAATAATAGCAGCTGATTCTAATCTTTATTTTAATAGGCAATAATGAGAGAAGGGTGTTATTTTCAGAAATCAGGGAACTTCAGGGAGGATACCAGATACATTTAGAAGAATATTTTGGCTAATATGCTACATTTCTAATACTCCCTTCTAGAAGTAGGCAATGTGCTTTGAATTTGAAACATTTCAGTGTTTCAACATTTCATGTGTCAAGTTTGAAATAGGTTGTTTTGACCATTCTTGATGTGTTTCTAGGGTGAGATGGTCCCATTTTGAGCTAAAAAAAACCTGTTTCATTCTTGGGGTGTTTCTAGCTTGAAACACTTCCAGAATAATCAAAATAGGCCATTTGGAACTTGAAACAATTGTTATGAACTCGTTTCCAGCTCAAAATGGAACTTTTCAAGCTTGAAACATTTTGAATTTTAAATTTTTACACATGTCTATTTCTTGCCTAGTGATTGGTTTTAATTGGTGATCAGTAATTATTGCTACTTGAAAAATAGTACCTATATATGCCATTGTGCATTTCAGAGCTTCCCATTTTAATAAATATAGTAATTCAATTAGTTCAAAATCTCAGAATTCCAAAATTATATCATTATTGGGAAAAGGGTATTGATTTAAAAACAGAATGTTTGTATTGGTTATAAAACAAAAAGTTATAATGTATAAAGGCAGCAATTCTCTAGAATCAATGGAAATCAGGCCTACATTGATAATACAAAAAAAAAAAAGAATCAGTCAGGCTTATCTGCTTGTTTTTGTCTTATGGATAAACTTTTAAACATGAAAGCATTGTCTGCTTTCCATATCTGAATAATAAAAATGACTGGTTTTTATTTTAAAATGAATGAAAGGAACTAACACATTTATTTTTAAAACTGCTGTTTTCGATATGTTGAAAATCTATCAAGTATATAATTTTGCTAAAACATTCTTAGTGCACTAAGTTGATCAGTTGAATATATGTAAAGTATGTAATCTGGTACAACATCCTCAATCAGTTGACAGCCCTACTAAATACTCCTTAGTTTCCAACTACTGCAAATCTTCCTCCTAAGAATCAAAATTAAACTGTGACATAGTTGAAATATAAATTAATTACTGAATGAAGGGCTGAATGACCAACAGACAGTCACTTATGTATAATTTTTAGTTAAGATGTAATAATAGATAACTGTGTGGAATATAGTAGGACATGATATGAGTTGGGTTGAATTTGAATTTGAATTTACACCACAATGAGAAGTATGTAATCCTGATAGGGAAGACTTCAAGTTCTGTGGTGGTAAAGACAATATCACTGCATGTATTTATTGAGGAGGGCACGATAGCTCAGTGGGTAAGACTCCAGGCTTGTTGATCGGAAGATCGCAAGTTTGGAGGTTCGAATCCCTAGCCCTGCATGACGGAGTGAGCTCCCGCACTTGCCACAGCTCTTGCCAACCTAGCAATTCGAAAGCATGCAAATGCAAGGAGATAAATAGGTACCACTTTGGTGGGATGGTAACAGCATTCCACGCGCATCATGACCGCTGAAGCATCTTTGGACAACGCTGGCTCCTCGGCTAACAAACAGAGATGAACACCGGCCCCTAGAGTCGGACACGACTGTGTGGGGGAACCTTTACTTTTACCTATTTATTGAGCAAATTTCAGTGCAAGATTTTCAAGATACAAAGTCTCTTTCTTTCCATGCCCCTCCCCCCAAAAATACCTAACTTTAGTTTATATCATATTAGATTTCAGTGGGTCTGCTTGGACAATTGGCTTGGCTCCTGATCAGCAAAGCTCTGTTCATAGGACCCTCCTGATTAATAGCATCATTCCCCAAACTCCTTCTTGACATTACTGTCCTCTGCATCAACTGATCATTTTGGATGGTTGGAGGACTCTTCTGATCACTGTTCACTGGGATACAGAGGGCTAAAGAGGAAAATACTGTTTCAAAAAGATACTTTCCCACTTCTGTCAGTTCTAATTTTATTTTGATATGAGATATCATCAAGTTCTTTTAATTCATTCACTTATTCCCATTTATTTATTTCAAAGGGAAATATGTTTTTCAGTGTTGGTCCCAGTGCAGGGTTTTATTATAGTTTGCTGTGTGCCACCTTGATGGCTTTTATCAGCAGCTGCACTCACGAAACTTCCTGGGTAATCTTCTTCCACACTTCCACAGGGCCAACTTTTTCTCTCCCCAAACTCTTGGAATCAGGTTGTAGGTGATCCCTGATTATCTTGCTTTTTGCCAAGTTGAAATTCTGGAGAGAAAGGAGCAAAGAGAAAAGATTGCCTCATCCTGAGCTGCTTCTGGTCTTATAGCCAGAAAAATCCTCTCACCAGCCACTCCACTCCAAATGACAGAGAAAGAAGGAAGCTAAAATGAGGATGGGGGGTGGGGTGGGGGGCAAGCAGCCTGATGCTTAGCATCTCAGCTGATAGGTGCTGAATAGAAAAGGAAAAGTGATAACACTCTTGTCATTTCCACCCCTGCTCATTTTGTCTCCTCTCCTGAAGGGGAGCTGCAATGCCACCATGCATCATGCATTTCATTTTCAGGATTTGAAGCTCTGGAGGCAGAAGGAGGGGTGAGGCAAGGGTTCCCTCCAACATAAAAATTGGGGGGGGGGGGAGGGAGGAAGGCAGGAAGGCAGGAAGACCTTGCAGTAACTTCAACTAAACTGCAGCGGAGCCAGAAATAAATCAAATCAGTTCTTCAGTGCTGCTGATGTAGTAGGACTAGTGGTGTCTGAGCTCCTTTCAGAGTGGCTCAGAATCCTTGGGTGAAGCTAAGCAGTGGCAAGCCTGGTTAGTATTTGACAGGGAGACCACCAGAGAACCCTACAGCTGTGGGTTAGATTGGATAACTGAATATATATAAAATAATAAATATCTTTTCATCCCCATCCATGAGGGAGGGAGGAAGAAAGAACAAGCTGTCTCCTATCCTCACCTCTCTGGCCATATACGAACAGCTATTATAGAAGGGATTGATCCTTCTGTGAAGGTACAGTTCCTTTGGCTTCAGTGTTAAAACAAATCTCTGCTAGCTGTGATGCTGGAAGGATAAAATGACAGCCTTTTGGCAGCCATCTGCTTTTTCACAATAGTTCTAGCCAGTGTTGTAAATTGCAGCATGGATCCTCTATGCATGGGGGTGGGGGTGGGGAGTGGAAAAATGACTGGCTTGAACCTGGAGGCTGAAAGGTGAGTGAGGAAAGTAGTTGGTGGAAGCTGCTTCAGCAAGAGAATGAAACAAGCTGAGCAGGTTGCTCTTAAAGAAAGTTTGTGAAATTGTCTAGCAATTGAGTAAAAGGATAATGATGGGTCTTGCTGATAGAGTTTTCTGCATTTTTTTTCCATAGCACAGTTCACTTGCAGAGGGAAGCTGATCAAGGCTTGCTTCCCACCAGAAACTGGAATTTATGATAAAGAAAGAGCATAACTACTAGAAAAAGCAGATTGCCCACAAAAAACAGCTTTGCCAAAATAAATACATAAATTTATTTTTTAAATCCATTCAATCGTGTCCGATTCTCAGAGACTGACTGGACAAGTCCCTGCAGTTTTCTTGGCAAGATTTTTGGAAGTGGTTTGCCCTTGGTTTCTTCTTTCTAGGGCTGGGAGAGAGGGTGACTGGTTCAAAGTTACCCAGCTGGGTTTGTGCCTAAGGCAGGATTAGAACTCATGGTCTCCCAGTTTCTAGCCAACTGCCTTAATCACTACACCAAACTGGCTCTCAAATGAATGAATGAATGAATGAATGAATGAATGAATGAGTGAGTGAGTGAGTGAGTGAGTGAGTCAGTCAGTCAGTCAGTCAGTCAGTCAGTCAGTCAGTCAGTCAGTCAGTCAACTTCTGCTCTGGTTTCATATAAATCAGTGCATTAGCAGAAGAGTCTGCTTCAGCCCCTAACCCTAACCCTAACCCTAACCTAGCAGAAAAGTCTGCTTCAGCTCTGGAAATATGCCAAATTCATGGAGATGGGCAGTGCAAAGCAGGATGTCCATGGAAGAGCCTTACCTTTGGTAGCTGCCTGAACTGAAAGTGTCTTTTCACAAGCACAAATGTCAGAGTCTTCCTAGCAAGCTTTATTAAGAAGAAGATAGTAGGGACACAAGAATTCACGCAAGTGAACTATTTTCAATTTAGAACCCATAAATCTATGCGTAAAATAGGGCAGGATCTTTCTGGATCTTTTTCTCACAGCCTTTCAGGGCACCAGAGAGGAGACAGGTCTCTTCTCTGATACAGGAGTCTGCAACTGTGGCTGGTTTATACATGTTATTTGAATTGTTATCAGTCTGAAAACTAATTCTTACACTTAAATTATACCAGATATGCCCTAAATTAACCGGCACACTCAAGAAACTCACATTAAGTTCCCTACCTGAATTTCATGAGACATTCTGATTTTCATGGAGTTGTTCTTGGACTGATTAGTTGATTAATTTGTGTTTATTGGAAGTATTCTGGTAAATGCTTAATCTTAATTACAATCTCAATCCCAGTATTTTAAATATGTTTATGGCAATATCCAATTATTTGTACTGTAGACACTTCCAAGAGAACTTAGATTTTTGAGTGCTTTTGCATACATTTAATTTTTATCAACTCCAGAATATGTAACCATGGAAAGATGAGTTCTATTATAGCTTTGTGCATGATTCAGTGACTGGTGTTCCATGGCTAAAAATAGCTTTCTTTATGTGAGTCAGTCCAAGTATATGTGCAAAAAACTGTAGTTCTGGCTCTTAAATAAAGATTTTTGAGTATCACCACAGTAGCAGCTTCACTGTTGCATGCATTGAGTTTTGCATTCCACCTATACTGGAGATCGTAATACTATTGTAAGCATCTCTTTTCCTCCTCTTACCAGTCATAAATGCAGCAGAGATAAACTGCCCCTGTTGGCACGATGGTTATGGCAGGTTTGGTCAATGAGATCTTACTAGAAACACCCTGTGAAATAAATGAGGTCACCAACATCCAAAAAGTATGTGGTTCAGAATGTGATTTGCCTGTCTTATCATGCTTAGGTATAGAATCTTAAAACATACAGTAAGTGTCACTGTGTGGAAAAATGGGGGGTTGGGGCTCAGAAAACAACAGGAAATTCTGCAAAGAAAGTGCCATCATTCAGGTTACATCAAGCAGCTTCACTTGGACATGCCAGACAATTCTGGGCAAAGCAATCCTGCCAGATGTTCTGGAGATCCTCCAGTGAATCCAAAGCCTTGCCAACACTGCAGAAGGAAAAGAAAGCATTTCCATTCCCTCCTCCTCTTATACCATTTTTTCCCTTTAACACATTCCCTTCCTTTGAAACCCACGGGAGGGAACCGGTCAGTTGCAGAAGTGGCATAGCTTGGTAGTCAATTTGGGAGCATGAATGGGGGCCAGAAGGATAGTAGATCCTGAAGATTCCATCTCCCTTTCAGACTTTTTGAAAATAACAACTGGAAAAAGTTTCTGCAGTGGCCAAAAGGAATATTTTGAGGTTGGATCTCCTCCTCCAAGGATTCACCTCTCTTCCTTTGGCAGGAAAATATGAGACCAAGAAAAAACCAAGACAATTTGAGACTTTGGGATCCCCTTATATGAACTGTAATATTTTTTTCATGCTATACATATATTTGCAACATATTGCACACTTTTTTCCATTACCTTCATTAACACTCTTTTTTATTAGTATGAATTTATTACTAATACTACGTTCATGATATCATGCATTCAATCACTAAATCAGCTGAGGGTAAAGATGTGCGCATACGTCTACTCTAGATGTATGTAGGATAGAGTACTATAGTTGCTTGGGAATGCAGAATGTAAGCCATTTCACACAAGAAGTGAAAAAGACCAGCTTTTGCATAAGAAGGCACACAATGAGTTGTAATCGATCACATGCTCCTGACATACTTATGCATGCATTTGTTGATTCAAACTTCACATTTTAAGATAACCACTTCTGTATATTCACCATGCATCTCAACCCAACATTTTATATCGTCTATAAAAGTCAACAAGACTAGAACAAAGTGCCGACATACTCTTGAACCTCTGGTCTAGCCTTCTGAATCATGAAGATGTGAGGACAAGCAGTCCTTTGGCATTCTTTATCCTCACAGAAATCTCTTTCTTTGAATTTCTGATTCCTCCTTTCACTACATTCTCAGCATTAACATGCCACTACCATTGTTACAAAAGCACTTCAGTTTACAAGATGGCAATGAAAAGTGTGTTGTAAATTATCCACCATGGACCTGCTAGGTTGCTTGAACAATTCAGATGGCTCTAACTGCACAATCCAGGGGAGGTGCTAAAACATCCACAGACATAGTTTTGTCATTATATCATTCTACGTACAATTTATTTTCAGAGTACTGTTCAATATGATATATCAAGCACCAGAAAATAGCAGATTGCCATAGATTGAGCCCTAAAGAGAACTTTTGAAGTGCTTCCTCAGTTGATCACTACAAAGACTGGGAGTAAGAAAGGAGCTAATAAGTTAAAGGAGGAGAAAAAACATTTTCAAAAGTTTCCAAAAAATCACAGTAAGGTCATTTCTGCAGAGGCAAAGACACAAATCTGAAGTTTGTTAATCCCCCTCTTTTTTTTTAATTCCAACAAATTTATCCCATTGGAAAATAATGGTAAGATTACTTACCTTTGCATAAATACCTACAACTTTAATTCTAATTCACTTTAAAACATATCAGAATTTCATATGGAAACAGGAAAACATCATCTTATACATACATACTTCCACAGTGTATAAGCAGCAGCATAGCATTGAAGTGTTGGGAATGTGTGTTTCATACTAATATGTGTCTTAAGAACATTCCTTGACCACAAGATTCTATTAGGGTCCCAATTTGGTCTTTCAGAAAATAACCCACTTTTTTCCTGAAGCACCATCTGAAGCAAGAAAAGGCCTCAGACTGATTAGCATAAGAGAAACATAAATGGTTGTATTACACCCACCCACCCCCTTCAAAAGAAGGCAGCCCAATTTCAAAGAAGTAGAGAAGTAGATACAGGGATACAGCTAGGCTCCTTTAAATTCTTTGTTTTTTGTTTAGACTGGTGCCTGTAAATGGTTGTCTTTGAAGAGAAATACATGACATTTGCAGTCATTGTTGCTCCTAATGTGGGAATAAATCCTACCAGATAGTTTGAGGAAGGTTATAAAAAGGAGATTTAAAAAGAGCACAAAGTGCTACAAAACTCCCTAACATTCACAGTCCTGGGTCATTGTGGATTATTTCACACGGAACCCTTGTCACTTCTTAGAGTCACAAAATAGAGTAAGTCTGAAATAGACTAGTTTGATATGTTACTTGGGATTCAGTAGAATCCAATTCATGTTCCTATTCTTAATGAAAGTCAAAGCATTTAATAAAATCTCTCAGTGTTATATTAGCGTTCTTTGTGCAGGTCAGAGAGAAATGTGGATTTTCTCTGGAACCACCAGCCAAAATCCAAATAATATTTGATCCCCATACCATTGAAAAACAAATCAATACTGGTGAAGTGTGGTAGTCGCAGTACTTTCTAAATGTATGGTGTTTTGAAAAGTTTTGAACTGCAACACTGCAGCCTTCTTTATTTTTCTCTGGTACTTCCTAGTCTGATCATGTGAAAGGCACTTCCTGGAATGATCATATTACAAGCTGACTTTAGCATTCTGTGGTTGCCTGAATGCTCATGATCTGTACATTGGATCATGTACAAATTAAGTCCCTTTTTGTGGCCAGATCATGATTTTATCAAGATCATAACCATCTCCACAAGGCTGAATGTCTTATTAATAAGTTCCACTTGCTAAAGAGCTATGACACTGTTAGATTCCAGAATGTTATGGAAAAGAAGGCAGAGTCCCTAAGTCTTCTGATGTCCTGGCCATCCATCCGTCCGTCCGTCCGTCCGTCCGTTCATTCTATATGCCACCCAATTCCTGATGACCCTGGGCAGTTTACAAAATGTTAAAAAAAAGTAAAACAAGAAAACAATATAAAACAAAAAAGAGCAAAGATAACTAACCCAGCTGGGAACAAAGAAAAAGAAAAAAGGGGGCTTCAATCACACTTGCCAAAGATCTGGGTGAAAAATTACTGGAATGAGTGGCCCAGTTACTGACAAAGTTATAAGGTAACGTTTCCCCCAGCACATTTGTGCAGTCGTGTCCGACTCTAGGGGCTGTTGCTCATCTCAGTTTGTTAGCTGAAGAGCCAGCGTTGTCCAAAGACCCTTCCGCGGTCATGTGGCCGGCATGACGCATGTGGAATGCTGTTACCTACCCACCCTCACTCGCTGGATCATCACCTTGTTGTGGTGAGTGGGCTTGTGTGTTCCCAATGAACCCTGTGAGCGAAGCCGTCGGGAGTCATGTACTCCTGGCAGGGTCACCCATGGCGGTAAGGTCCAGGGGGAGGAACCAGACAAAGAATGATCCAAGAAAGTCCTCAACGGCAGAACAGGCGGAAGATAACAAGGTGTATTGTTACAACGGCTGCCAAGGCGGATGAAGGCTGCAGCAGACAAAAGGTCACCAATCGTCATGGTATCCATGCCATTGGATTAGAGCCTTTTTCTATGAAGGTTGTGTGCTGATCGTTGTGCACCGATCTCCACACATAAAACAAATTCACGCACAGGAGTCTTCCAACCACACCAAACCCAAAACAACCAAAAGTCCCATGGCGACTGACGAATGGCAATGGAGCAGGACTGTGAAATCTGGAAGCTCCTAGTCATAGACCAGCACATGGGCGGTGGATACGGATTCAGTCGCCCTGACTCAAGGATTGAGGCAGTTGAGTAGTTCGGCAGCTGTATCCACGACTGAGCAGCCCTATTTAGGATCCACTCTGCTCACCCCATATGGGGAGGGGGCTATAAAAGGTGCCCTAAACATAGTCTGCCTCATTTTCTCCCTGATTGGATTACCGCAACCAGTGGGGTCACCATCTAGCGGTCGTAAAAAACACATGAATTTTGGAACATGGAATGTACGGACACTGCAAGACAATATGGATAGTGAACGACCTGAACGTAGGACTGCCATTATTGCAAGGGAGCTGAGACGTTTTAATATTGATATAGCAGCACTCCAAGAAACTCGAAGAGCAGGAGAAGGACAGTTGAAGGAAGAAAAAGGAGGTTATACCTTCTTTTGGAAAGGACTGCATGAACAAGAACGACGAATACATGGGGTAGGCTTTGCTATCAAAAACGACCTTGTGAGGCTCTTGTCAGAAGTTCCCACTGGGATTAACGAACGACTCTCAACTCTCCTAATAAAACTCGCCAAAAACCAACAGGCAACTATCCTAAGTGCTTACACACCAACACTAGATGCAGATGAGGATATCAAGGAAAAATTTTATACCCAGCTGGACACCATCTTATCAGAGATACCAAAGGAGAATAAAATTATCCTCCTGGGCGATTTCAATGCAAGAGTTGGGCGTGACTTTGATTTGTGGCCAGGGATCATTGGGAAAGAAGGAGTTGACAACAGCAACACGAATGGAATCTTACTTCTGACTAAATGTACAGAGCATAACCTTGTCATTACTAACACACTCTTTCGCCAGAAAAATAAATTTAAAACATCATGGAAGCACCCACGGTCGAAGCACTGGCATCTTTTAGATTATGTAATTGTCTGTGCAAGAGATCGCCGTGATGTACTTCTCACCAGAGCCATGACGAGCGCCGATGACTGCTGGACAGACCATCGATTAATTCGATCCACGATGACCATAAAGATTGTCCCTCATCGTAGGCTCCAAGGGAGAAAGCCAAGGCGTAAAATGAATACACTGGCCCTTCAAGATCCTATTAAACGAGCTTGCTTTCAATCAACTCTCAAGGAACATCTGCCTATGGAACTTCCTGAAAATGTTGAGGAACACTGGATTAAATTGAAGACTTCTATTATTTCAGCCTGTGAACAAACTATCGGATACCAGACTAAGAGACATCAGGACTGGTTTGATGAGAACGATAGCGAGATTGAACATATTATTAGCAAGAAAAGGAAAGCCTTCCAGATATGGCAAAAAGATATTAACTGTGCCGTTAAGAAAAAAATCTACGCCAGTGCAAAGGCAGAAGTCCAAAGAAGAACTAGAGAACTTAAGAACATATGGTGGATAAAAAAAGCCCAAGAAACCCAACATTTTGCAGATGCTCATGATGCACGGGGCTTTTTTAATGCCGTAAAGGCCATCTATGGACCAACAAACCATGGTACAAATCCCTTACGCTCAGTAGATGGTGCTAAACTTCTAAAGGACAAAGAGTCTATTGCACTGCGCTGGAAAGAGCATTACTACAATCTCCTTAATCGTCACTCTACTGTGACTGATGAAGTCTTCTTGCAAATCCCGCAAAAACAAATAAGAGATGAGCTTGCAGTACCCCCTAGTTTGGAGGAAGTCAGTAAAGCCATTAAACAAATGAAAAATAACAAAGCTAGTGGACCTGATGGGATTCCTGCTGAAGTCTTTAAAGAAGGCGGGCCTGAACTTACACAACAACTTCATAAGCTCATCGAAAAAATCTGGATGAGGGAGGAGATTCCAGCAGACTTTAGGGATGCCATAATTATCACTCTCTTTAAAAAGGGTGATAGAACAGACTGTGGAAACTATCGAGGCATCTCCCTTCTATCCACTGCAGGCAAAATCCTGGCAAAGATCGTTGCAAACTGTCTCCTATCTGTATCAGAAGACATCCTCCCTGAAACGCAAAATGGCTTCCGCCCTTCCAGGGGAACAGCGGATATGATCTTCACTGCACGACAGCTTCAAGAAAAATGCAAGGAGCAAAACCGCCCTCTGTACATGGCGTTTATTGATCTGACTAAAGCTTTTGATACTGAAAATCGTACTGCTCTCTGGACCATCCTTCTGAAAATTGGATGCCCTGATAAATTTGTGAACATCTTGCGGTTACTCCATGACGACATGATGGCAACAATCCTGAATAACAATGGCTCTCAAAGCAATCCATTTAAAGTGGAATCCGGCGTTAAACAGGGATGTGTTATTGCTCCAACCTTATTCGCTATCTTCATCGCTATGATTATGCACCTTGTTGAAGAGAAACTTCCTACCGGTGTAGAAATTATATATCGAACAGATGGAAAGCTTTTTAATCTTAGTAGGCTGAAAGCAAAAAATAAGGTAATTGTAACTTCTGTTATAGAACTTCAATATGCTGATGATAACATAGTCTGTGCACTCTCCGAGGAAGATCTTCAAACTATCCTAAACATCTTTGCAGAAGCATATGAAAAACTCGGCCTCTCGATTAACAATAAAAAAACCAAAGTGCTTTACCAGCAAGTTCGTACCAATCCCTCTGCAGCACCATCAATCCAGCTTAAAGGTGTGTCACTAGAAAATGTTGATCACTTTTCTTATCTCGGCAGCCATCTATCTACAAAAGCCGACATCAACGCTGAAATTCAGCATCGCCTGAGCTCTGCGAGTGTAGCTTTCTCCCGAATGAAGCATAGAGTGTTTGAGGATCGGGACATTTGCAGGGAGACCAAAATGCTTGTTTACAAAGCCATTATACTACCAACCCTTCTGTACGCCTGTGAAACATGGACCCTCTACAAACGCCACCTCCAACTTCTTGAAAGATTCCATCAACGCTGCCTCCGAAAAATTCTGAAAATTACTTGGGAAGATAGGCAGACTAATGTTAGCGTATTAGAAGAAGCGAAAACCACCAGCATTGAAACAATGATCATCCAACATCAACTTCGCTGGACCGGTCATGTTGTTCGAATGCCTGACCATCGTCTTCCAAAGCAGCTACTTTACTCCCAACTTAAGAATGGAAAACGGAATATTGGTGGACAGCAAAAGAGATTCAAAGATACTCTCAAAGCTAATTAAAAAAAATGTAATATCAGCATTGAGAACTGGGAAGCCCTAACTCATGAGCGTTTCAATTGGAGGTCATCCTTTATTAATGGCGCTATGGACTTTGAAGAAGCACGAGTACAGGGCGAAAAGGAGAAAAGAGCTAAAAGGAAGGCACGTGAAGCAAACCCTCATCATGACCGTCTTCCACCCGGAAACCTATGCCCTCATTGTGGGAGGTTGTGCGGATCCAGAATTGGCCTTTATAGCCACTTACGGATCCACCATTAAAATTTTACCTTTGGAAGACAATCTTACTCGGCTACGAGTGATCGCCAATGACCTACCCACCGAAGTAGTACCTATTAATCTACTTGCATTTGCATGCTTTCTAATTGCTAGGTTGGCAAGGGCTGGAGCTAGTGAGCTACTTCAGCCCAATTTCACAGAACCCTTGTTAGATGCTTCATTGAGGAATTATTAGAAGGCAAGTGGGTTGGGAGGTTATTTGAACAGAAATTGGAGAAAAAAACATGCTAAATCTGATCAACCATGGCACTTGAAGGGTATGAGTTGTGAACAGAAATGAAGATATTTTTTTCTTCTGCCAGATTGCATCTGCAGACCTGCATCTAATTAAACTATTTGGGGTAACATGAGGGGTACTAGGCAAGGTACAAGTATACAGAACATTTATACATGTTAGTTTCCTAGTTTCCTAATTTTTTTTAAAGTGCGTGCAGTTTGTTACCAAGGGTGTCAGAACACGTGGCTGATGCAATTACTTAGATCAATTTTGTATTCTTTCTTTCAAAGGCATGGAAGAGTGTTTGTAGTTGCAAGAGCTTATATATATATATATATATATATATATATATGTATATGTATATGTATATGTGTATGTGTATGTGTATGTGTATGTGTATGTGTATGTATGTATGTATGTATGTATACACACACACACACACACACATACATACACACATACACATAAACATACACATACACATACACACATACATTCAAAAAATAAAATGTACTTCTAATCCTTGGAAAAGCAAAATATCTATCAATTAGTTACATATTTATGCAAGTTAATCAGTTGTGAAGATTATTTTTTTTAAAAAAAAAAAAAACCTATTCCTTGGATATCAAATCTGGAATAGTAACATTTGAAAAATCATTGCTCCTATAAAATGTAAATAGGTAACTTAGAGAAAATGGAAATACAGCTTCAGTAACGGAGGCTGCTTTTCATTGCATAACCACACTTTGCTTTTCAGCTCTGTTTCTGGGAAGCAAGAAACAACAGCACATACAGAAACCTCTGTATTACGGCTATGGCTACAGTTTATAACCCAAACCCTCAAAACAGGTAATATAATACCAATATAATCATTCAATCTGGTGCATAACAAATTGGCATGGCTGAAGAACAGGGGTCTAGCATCATTTAGGACAAGTTGACTACTTAAGCAGTGGCAAATTTTCTCAAACTCTTGAAAGCCTGCAAAAAAAGTTGTGACTGCCATCATGAAGAGCAGAGAGGTTCCATGATTGTGCAAATTCCCAAGTATCTCTACTGCATGACTTACTGTATGAAGTAAAAGAAGAGAAACCTTAGCTAAATACAAGAAAATAGCTGAAAAAATGAAAAAGAATGAAACAACAAAAAAAACCTTATTGAATTAGAATAGGAAACAACAAAAAAGGTTTGCTGTTTGTTCTCTGAATATGTTTGAGGCATCACAATGTGGTTCAAAGTACTGTAGATTCTGACTGAATTTTTGGTGTGGTATGATTTTTATTGTTTTGGTTTTTTTAATTGCTAACTTTTTTCACATACTTACATTTTTGTATATATTTACTATGGATTTTATTTGTGAAAGACTGTCCATGGATGAGATAAATGGATAGACAGACAGACAGACATAGTCCTTCCACTGAATGGACTATGTTATCTTTTGGGGGGTGGGGGAGAGAGAAAAGAGAATGGTGCTCATAGGTGCAGTGAACTCCAACGTGCAAGCCGAGCACACAGAGACTATAGATTTCTACATGAATTTGACATTGATTTCTAGGATAAACAAGTGGTTTTAAGTCTTTACTTGCCGAAAGCAAGATAATAATATTCTGCATTTCAAAGTGTCTAAGTACCTTTAAAGTGATGGCTACAGAGTCCCGCAAGGCACAAAATGGATAAAACCTTCTTTTAAAAGTATTTTGCTCACCTTTGTTTTGAAAGGAACTTGGGGTTTATTGAGTGAAAAGCTTCATTCCCATAGTAACCAGTGCAGGGCTAATATTGATCCACGGAGTCAAAAGCAAAGCCCACTGACAAGAATAAAGAGTGACTATATCGTATCCACATATGTATTCCTCTTTCTCAAGTTCCTGTAGGTTGCTAACATGCTACAAACACTACACAGGCACTGTGGAGGTTCTTGCTTTTATTTACTCTTAACCAAATATTCAAGGAGGTTGGTCAGTGATGCTCCCCAAGTGCTCAGGACGTGGGAAGTTTGCAAAGCCTTCTTTGATAAATTTATCTATCCAGACAAAGGGAAAACAACCCTCAAGTGCCTCCCCTTTGAGTTTTGCCTGAGTCGTGAAGCTGTTGCTGTTGCAGAAAGCCCATTAGCCTCAAGAAGGATTTTCTTGACAGAACACATTTCGTGCCACGGAACCATATGGTTTCTGCCTCATGCTCTGAAATACTGAACCTACAATGGGCAGTGTAATTCCCTGGCTAGTAGCTGTAAGACAAAAGGAAAAAAGTGTGGCAAGTTTCAGCTGCCTTTTCCTCCTGAACTGCCCATTGGCTAAGCTTAGTAATGTCATGACTAAAGTTGCCAGCGCATTAAACTGCCCTTGATCATCCTGCTTTAAAGAAAGCCTGACAATCAGAAATTTAGCAAGTGACTTTTTTTTCTTTCTTTCCATCACTGCCAGAACATTGGGGGGACAGGAACTCAGCTGCTTAAATTCTTTGTGCCACTGAATGAAAAGGAACAGCAAGGATGCAACAGAACCAAAGGCAAGCCATTAACACACACACCCTCAATAGATAGTTCTATTCCTAAAAGTCTGTTCTTGGGAGAAAAACATGTCCCATCCTGCAAAAGAAACTGAAACAATGCTATGGCCCATGATTGGTTTAGGAGGAAAACTGAGGCGGGAACACAGTGGATTATGAAGGTAAAGTCTCTTTGAGTTGGGAGGGAAGTGAAGAGTAAGAGAAAGGGAAAAGAAAGCTCACCCAAGCCTAGAGAATTAGTAAATCAGAAGCTCTCCAATCATACTGCTTCTTGGAGGTATTCACCTGCCAGGAAGCTTTACTTAATTCTATTTTAAGCTAGATATAGATTTTGAAGAAAAAAATCTGTTCAACATTGGCATTTCTGTTTCTCAGCATATGTGTAACTAAGGCTACTTTTTCCTTGAAATATGAATTTATAGATGTATATACACATTTAAAAAAAAAGACCGATGCATTTCTTTTCAATATCATGTTATAGAATGTATGACTTTACACTGTAAACCACCCTTTCCAAATCTGGTACCCTTCAGACTAGGCTGACCATATTTCCTTCAGACAAAAACGGGACATTTGGGATGGCAAAACGGGACAGGGTCTTATGCCACCATGCCGGCCTCCAAACCCCGCCCCCCAGTCCACACAATTGGCTCCCACCTGCAAACCCTGCCCCCGCCCCACACGATTGGCTCCCGCCTGCAAACCCCGCCCCCATCAGCGTGATTGGCTTGGATTTTAATTTTTCTTTATTTTTAAAGGGTTTTTTTTTCTTCTAGCAGTAAATGGTACATCAGAGCTGGTGTGTTTGGGGGAGGCCAGAGTACACACACTGTGCACACAGCACCGTCATCGGCCGGGGAACAAGGGGCGGGGATGGAGGGGATGGAGGCCCACCACTGCCCCATCCTCCTCAGGCTTGGCCAAAGGAGGGAGGAGAGTCACTGCTGCTGCCACCGCCACAGAGCAGGAGAAGCAGGAGGAGCCGGCTGCGCTCGGCTGCTTCAGCCACACCACTCCACCCCTTGCTGCCCGCTGAAGCTCCCCAGGGTGGCCGGCTCCTGCTTCTCCTGCTCGGCAGCCCGACAACTCTCCTCCCTCGGCCAAGCCCGATTTGATGCACATACACACACTTTTCTTCTTATATCTCTTTCCCCCCCCCCGCCCCCACTATGTTTGTATTTTTATTTTTATAGTTTATAAATCTCTACTTAATATTATATTCTTTTTGAATATATATAGAAGAAAGAAGAAAAATGTAAATCAAATATTTACACATTTTTTTGTTAAGAAAACTGGAGGTATTTTAATGAAATGTACGTAAGTATTGTATGGTAAAGATGTATAAGTCAAAAATTGAATTTGAAATAAATACTTAATAAATCAGTAATATAACATAAGAGAAGAAAAAGAAAATAGTGATAAGGTTAGAAATAGATATATATAAATAAAGTAGTTAGAAAGGGTTAGAGGAAGAAGAAGGGAAGAGGGAAACGGAAAATAATTTAGAATAAAGATATGTTATATGAAATATATTAGATAATGAATATTATAAATCAAATGTAAATATGTATACATAAATGTAGTTATTGTTATGTGTAGCGGAAACAACTCTCCTCCCTCGGCCAACCCCGATCAGATGCACACACACACACTCACACACTCACAGGACAGACTGCCCTTGGCAGGAGCCAGCCGCGCTGAGGGGCTTCAGCCACACCACTCTGCCCCTCGCCACCCGCTGAAGCCCCCCAGCATGGTCAGCTCCTGCCAGGGCAGTCTGTCCTGTCAGTGTGTGTGTGTGTGTATGTGAG
This sequence comes from Charina bottae, assembly GCA_023362775.1. Classification (NCBI taxonomy): domain Eukaryota; kingdom Metazoa; phylum Chordata; class Lepidosauria; order Squamata; family Charinaidae; genus Charina; species Charina bottae. The sequence goes on along the minus strand of JALMGJ010000001.1, from coordinate 228,618,687 downwards.
AAGCAGGAGCGGCCACCCTGGGGAGCTTCAGCGGGCAGCAAGGGGTCGAGTGGTGTGGCTGAAGCCCCTCAGCGCGGCTGGCTCCTGCCGAGGGCAGTCTGTCCTGTGAGTGTGTGAGTGTGTGTATGTGAGAAGCAGGAGCGGCCACCCTGGGGAGCTTCAGCGGGCAGCAAGGGGCGGAGTGGTGTGGCTGAAGCCCCTCAGTGTGGCTGGCTCCTGCCAGGGCAGTCTGTCCTGTGAGTGTGTGAGTGTGTGTATGTGAGAAGCAGGAGCGGCCACCCTGGGGAGCTTCAGCGGGAAGCAAGGGGCGGAGTGGTGTGGCTGAAGCCCCTCAGCGCGGCTGGCTCCTGCCAGGGCAGTCTGTCCTGTGAGTGTGTGAGTGTGTGTATGTGAGAAGCAGGAGCGGCCACCCTGGGGAGCTTCAGCAGGCAGCAAGGGGCGGAGTGGTGTGGCTGAAGCCCCTCAGCGCAGCTGGATCCTGCCAGGGCAGTCTGTCCTGTGAGTGTGTGTGTGTGTATGTGAGAAGCAGGAGCAGCCACCCTGGGGAGCTTCAGTGGGCAGCAAGGGGCGGAGTGGTGTGGCTGAAGCCCCTCAGCGCGGCTGGCTCCTGCCAGGGCAGTCTGTCCTGTGAGTGTGTGAGTGTGTGTATGTGAGAAGCAGGAGCGGCCACCCTGGGGAGCTTCAGCAGGCAGCAAGGGGCGGAGTGGTGTGGCTGAAGCCCCTCAGCGCAGCTGGATCCTGCCAGGGCAGTCTGTCCTGTGAGTGTGTGTGTGTGTGTATGTGAGAAGCAGGAGCGGCCACCCTAGGGAGCTTCAGCGGGCAGCAAGGGGCGAAGTGGTGTGGCTGAAGCAGCCGAGCGCAGTCAGATTCTCCTGCTCAGTGGCCCACCAACTCTCCTCCCTCGGCCAAGCCCAATCAGATGCGCACACATACACACACACGCACCCCATACGCTCTTTCTCCAGCCTCCCCATGACCAAATGCACCCGGACCTGTTGCAGGGAGGCTGGAGAAAGAGGGTGTGGGGTGCGTGTGTGTGTGTGTGTGCGCGCGCGCGATTATGCTGAGCAAGTAATCTGCATGTGCACACGCACACACACACACGCACCCTCTTTCCACAACCTTCCCCTGGCCTCACTACTGCTGGGCAGAGAATCTCAGGATCAGGTAAGGAGGCAGGAACCTGGACTGTGGTGCTGTGTCTGCTGCTGGGCTCGCACGTGGCAACTGGGCTTCCAGTTGCCGTGCTGATAGGGCCTCTTCCGGGCTGCCTCCAATGGCAAGTCCGGCTCAAGTCCTCCTTCCTGTCTTCCTGTCCTCCTTCCCGCCGGGTTTAAAAAAGGGACAAAATTGAGATTTTGATCAAAACGACGGGACGGTGGAAAAATGCTAAAATAACGGGACTGTCCCGTTCAAAACGGGACGTATGGTCACCCTACTTCAGACGTGTTGAGAATTCTGGGAGTTGTGGTGAAACATCTGGTAAGCAGCATACTGGGGCAGGCTCCTGTCAGCTGGTTATGAAGCTTTTCATGGATAATGATAAATACACATTATATTATTTTGAAACATCTTGTGAACTGAGAAGCAGGTCAGAGCATAATGAAGTGTGAAAGCAGGGGTGAGATCACTTGCAGTCTCTTACTAGGTTAGTTTGCACCCAGTGCACTCCTGGTCAATCCCTACATTTGGATCAGAGCAAGCACACATGCCATTCAGTTCAGTTAGGAAAAAAGTACAGCTTAATGTTTATTTATTAAACACCAAAAAATTTTAAAAACAGTAACTAGCAAAAATGAGACCAAGAGCATACCAAAAAAAAGGGGGGGATAGAAATAAATAACAGGCAAGAATTAAACTATTTATATATTTCAATATCTATATTAAAAGAGCACTTTGGGGCATAGTCTTGACCCTCCCCTTTCCTCTAGAATAGTACATGATGATCTAGTATGCGCCATGGGATGCCAGAAATTAAAAGGTGAGAGGGCTTTTGAAGGCATTTTTAGCAGGAAGTTCAACTGATGTAACATGCCTTCAGTCCCCATCACAATTCGGTGATTTCCAGAATATACAGCTCTATAAAAATGAAGAAAAGGGAGCTAATGAAGGAAAGAGATCTTGCAGAGCATGATGTCACATAATAAAGAATGTTTTTCCTCTTCAAGTTTGATATTTTAACAAGGTTTTACATACTTCTAGGCAAATAATAATCTTTTTCGCTTCTCTCTTCTGGCAAAGAGCTTTACGTTACGTGTGTGTTGTGTGTGTGTGTGCTTTTTATCCCCAGACAAGACAGATAAGTGAGCCAAAATTTAATAACCCCCCAAGTCTTCCTCTCTAATCCTTTTGGTGCATGTTTAATGTTTCATTCTCCCACTTCAATTACCCTGCCTGCATTATGTCTTTCACTCCACGCTTGAAAAGTTGTTAAAATAGAACGCTTCTTTCAGAATGTCACAGCTCCATTATGCAGGCCTATACCTGCACAGGCAGCATGTTAGTCTTCTCACTTCAGATTGCCTTTGCTTGGGAAAATAATCCCTGCTGTGCAACTGAGCCTGACCCTTGGAATAAAATTAAGTCCAGGGTGCAGGCATTGGACAACTATTGTAAACAGGGCAAAATCCAACATTTGGGGTGATGGAGTCTTGAAGGTTAATAAAAGAACTCCAAGCAGCTAACAACAATCTTGCAGAGTAGAAGCGTGAACCAGCAGGGACTTGCACATTAAGCTTAATTACGTTCAGAAATAAATTCAGTCTTCACATATTAGTTAGATGAAGAAAAATAGAGATAGCTTACATTTATTCAGTAGATTTGGATACAGGAAGATTCATAGTAGATCTGCGTGCAAGCGAGATGGAATGGACGACAGCTGCATGGTACAGCCCTCCTGCTTGCAGGTGTGCCCAAAGCATAATGGAGAACGTTAATCCCCCAAACCATGGAGAAGGAGGAAGAGGAAATCAGGTGACTCAGGTAACATCCCACAAGCACAGTAGAGATGTGTTTACTAGAAAGACCCCTTATTATGCTTATGATACAATGCTGAGTTGACTCCTGATAATCCCAACATGGGACACAGTCTTGACCCTCTCCTTTCCTCTAGAAGAACACATGATGGTCTAGTATGCACCATGGGATGCCAGAAATTAAACCTCACCACTGTGATTTCAGTTTTGGAAAAGAAAACAGATTCTTGCTATCATATTGCCTACCCTAGTTACAGCTGGACTCATAAGTGAAACACTGTCTTCCTACTGTTCTAGCCACATGTACTTTTAGCAAGGATTTTTTTTCCCTGCAGGAAGGTGCTCTATTTCTTAGATAGCTACAGTGGCTTTGCCTGATCTGCACTTCCATGTTCTTTGAAGAACCTACTCCCACATTATTTAGGCAAAACATCCAACATTTAAGTGTTTCCCATGCAAAAAAATGTATTTTTGCAGATTGTTTTGTGGAGAGAAATTTGTGTACAGAACTTTCAGAAACCCACCTGATTATTCAGTTGTAAAATGAAGCAAGAAATACATTGCCTGGGATTTGGGACTTTTTTCTAGGGGTATGGAGTGTAGTTACCTTACTTTGCAAAGATAAAGATTGAAATCTCTCTCCCCTCCCCCTCATCTTTTACGCTTCAAAAAACACTGGTAAATTTCTAATCTCCCAGACCTAGTTCTACGGTACTATTTTCTGTGGCCTAGATTAAGAACCAGATTTTCATGGAGTTCAATCATTCTCTTCTTTTCTGTTAAAAACATGTGTGGTATCAATCCATCAGGGGCAATCAGTATTTTCTCCCAATTCCTTAGAAATTCTCTCACTTCGGGACTTTATTTCCACACATTTCCCACCCAACTGCTGAAGAAAATTGAGGCAAAAGATTTGCCTCAGCAATAAAATAATTATGTAGCAGCATCCAATGAAAGATGAGAAAAGTCACATTTATGTCAATGGGGGCTAGGTTCTGCTTCATTCAGGCTACAGACCCTGGGCTTCCAAAAGCCTGGGTGAAAATTGAAATATGGTTATAGCTGGAAGAGGCAACCAAGAAAAAATAAGTACTGTATGTACATAGGAGGTTTTTCCTGTCATAAGAAAGGCCATGGTGCTTTATGAAACTTTCATTCTCCTCTGTCAGCTGACTGCTGAAAGTTATTCTACTTTGTTCCAGCTGTTGTGAGTTATTCTACAGAAGTAAAGATGTTTCAACTGAATGTGCCTTGATGTATGTAAAATTGTATGCACCTGAAAAAAAAACTCAGTATCATTTTGTTTCCATTCCACTGCTGTCTTTTTCTTTATCCCTTTCCTCCAGTTGTTTCTATTTCTTTTGGATTTTTTTCTATCCATTTTCTATCCATTTATTGATGGTTCATTTTTCCTGTCTTCCATTTTGATTACAGAATAGGTGACTGAAGGGACAAATTCAGAGGAAGGCAAACCTTACCAACATTTTCTAAGCTGGTCTAGGCAGTCTTTTTAACGTTCTTCATTGGAACATGTTCCAGCTCCCATCTTTTGAAAAAACTAAGGGTGAAATTGGAGTGTGGTGAGTTGGTCCTCAATAAATTAGATCCTGATTTTCCAGTTTCCAATTCTGTCCTTGCAGTGTACTTTTTCCCACTTTCAGTCCAATGAGATGAGAGAAATTGCTGAGGGAGATACCTTACATACATCTTTGGATCATTCACAGGGGGGATTTTTGACCCTTTCTGTCCAAAGTATCCAAGTATTTTTTGCAGCTGTTAAGGACCAATCTAACTTAACGTGACTTCCTCCAGATAGGCTGGAGTATTATTTCAAATTTCCTAGCTGTTATAGCTAACATATTTTGGCAGTACTCAGATTTGAAGGAGTGGGAATAATCACTAATATTGGGCAGACAGCTGATTATCAGTACTAGGTCCGAAACATAAACATATCCCATCAAACTATTCACAAGGTATATTTTTAAAGATACATTTCTTTTTTGAGAATCCAATTTTTTCCATGTCTGCTTAGAAGTAAGCCCACTGGATGGGAGATAAGTAACAATAGGACTGCAGAATTTGCATGCACTATGCTGAAAAGATCCATGTATATTGCAAGAGATTAACACTGTATTAACAATTTGGCAATGACATATCTTTTTAGGAAGGAACTTCATCACCTTGTTGACCTTACTAAAACATTTTTAACAGGGAGATGGTGAAGAACAAAGTCATCTCAGAACAATTTACTGCTGACAGATGTTAAATCATTATCTCAGTGAAATACCAGTAAAGTAATAAGCAAATTAGAACTACCTAGAGATAAGAGGATTTTAAGGTCTCATCATATCTGACTAGGGAAAAAAACATTTTTGTAACAAATGGTAAGTTTAGGTTGTTGTTCTACATTGATTTATAAGTTTCTCCCACAGTTGTGTTTGCTATATATTACAATATTTTAGGATTGTACATTTGAATTTGCCTTACATTCTAAGAAATAGATTTCCACATCTCATCAGTATCAACCATTTCAGGTTATTTACAGATGCCTACTTATATAGGAGTTCTAAATATCACACATTTGACCAAGTTTCATTTTAAAGGAAATGAGAAAGAAAACATTTTTTTTTCTGATTAACTAACACCATATTTAGTGTAAGAGAAGATGAATTTTACTGAAGTTAAAAAAATTGAATTATTCAAGATATTTGATTGTTCTTTGCATATAGTACTTTGATACTATTTTTTTAGAATTCATCCTTGAAATATAATCCATGCATTATAAATCTTCAGGCAGGAGCTATTAGTCCAAAAGAATCCCCAAATTTCATACCAGGTCTGTCTGGAGCAGTACAACCCCATCCAGAACAAAATATGGAAATTCCATAGATCTAGGTGGGCCCCATTCAGTCTTCCTAGAGTTAGGCTGACTATATGTCCCGTTTTGAATGGGACAGTCCCATCTTTTTACCTTTTCCGTACCGTACCATCTTTTTCTTAAAAAACTCAATTTAGTCCCGTTTTTTAAGGGATGGAGTGCATGCCCGCGCGCATGCCTGTGTGCATGCCTGCACGTGTGCATGTGCCTGCGTGTATGCCGGCGTGCATGCCTGCGTGCGTGCCGGTGTGCCGGCGCACACCCATGCTCTCATTAGGGTCCCGTTTCCATCTCAGGGAAATATGGTCAGCCTACCTAGGGTTGAACTTGAGTCGATTTTCTCCCACCCAGATCCAACAGTCTTCAGACACTGGGACAGAACCTCAATGACATCACTTGGATGTCCAAGGGTTGAGATATAACTGGATATCTTCAGCATACTGGTAATACCTAATCCTGTGCCAAAGGGTGTAAAAAGGAGCAGGGAGAGAATCTAGCCCTCCCACCATACATACCGAAACATCAGGTTAACAATGACACTACATGAGGGAGGCAAGATGGCTGCTTAGAGTGGAAAACTCTGCAGAGGCTGCAGGGCTCGGATCAGGGCTCGGCACACTGAGGCCAGGTGCACCTGGGTCTCTGATTCCAGAAATACTCAACAGTCAAAGGAGAAAGAAATACTGATGCAGCCATGTAGATGTCTGCCACCACTGCTAAGCACTTGGCACTGCGACTTAGTAACACAGTACCAAGCAGATGATCCAGACTAGCACTTGGGTCTGCCCAATAGCTGATCTGTGGCATTGCTGAGGCTGACACCCAACGGCTGATCCCTGGGAGCAGTCAAACAATTCCATCCCTGGCATCTTCTCCAGTGTCTTCTCTAGCTCCCAGACTGGTCCCAATCACATCCCGGAACCTGCTGTCCCTGGGTCCACTAGTTGCTGGCTGTGCTAGAGGCTCCAATCACTACAGCCTCCACCACAGGTAGAATTCCTGAAACCTGACAACAATTCCACCAACACCAGAGGACACTCCAAATCGTCCACATTCGTCATCTCCATTCACCAACCTTTGCAAACATACTAAGCCAACAAAATTCTAAGCTTGTCACAAGTCTCTGTTTTGCCTCGGTACCATTGCAAAATAATATCAACAATAATAATATCACCAACGATAATCCATTAACTATGTTAACATTTAATACTATATATATATTTTTAATTCAATTAAATATGTGGCACTATTCTTAAGTAGGCCTATCAAAAGCTGGTGTGATCGTCAGGTGAATGACATGGAATAAGGTCTCCTCTGTAGTGGTGCCTCAGTAATTGAATGCTTGCTTGGTATTTCATTTAATCTGTCTTATGTAACTATTTTATGAGTTGTTGGTGCTATTCCAATGTGATTTTATTCCAACCTTCAACAGTATATTTTTCGGATTTGCACTACATTCTCTCTTAAATAACATGTTAGAAAATAATGATAATGCATAAACAACACATCCACAAAATGTGTGGAAAAAAAGTTTTAGAACAGTGGGAGGTAAGAAAGGAGGAAAGTCAGCAGAAAGGGAAGAAAGGGAAAAATTAGGGATCTATGTCCCAAGAGACACCTGGCATGTTCTGAGGCGTATTTCAAGAAGCAATTGCATTACTAGAACCATCAGATTGCTGGCTCTGCCTTAGAAAATGGGACTCTGTCACCTTTCTCCCCTACATCCAGCTGGTGAAAATTATTGAGTATAGACTGAAACAACTGATATATACTCTTTTAGGTTTATTGTCTCCCTGTTTCCAACAAACCTTAGAGAGATGATGTACTATTTGTGTCAGGTTTCCCCCAGGCATCCATGCTCAGTGTATGGATACCAAGTGAGGAAACTATTTGAACTGGAGACATTGCTAACTATTCAGAAAACAAGACTGAAGCTCATATTCAAAAACTATCTATATATCATCGAAATAGGTACAAATTAAGGGCAACTTTTAATTGAACAGAAATAGATTCTGTTGTCTAGACTCATCCTTGAGTTGGTTGTCAGGAAGGTTTTACATTTTCTGGACAAGGATTTAGAGTCCAGGTTCAATCCTCTCTCTGTCTAAACTTGGGGATCCATTGTCACTTAGTGCAGATAACAGTGAATGTGGTGGATTAATCATCTGGTATAGTATAAAGCAAGGGTCGTGGTGGCTCAGCGGGTAAGACACCAGGCTTGTCGATCAGAAGATTGCAAATTTGGAGGTTCGAATCCCTAGTCCAGTATGACGGAGTGAGCTCCCACACTAGCCCCAGCTCTTGCCAACCTAGCAATTCGAAAGCATGCAAATGCAAGTAGATAAATAGGTACCACTTTGGTGGGTAGGTAACAGCGTTCTGCACACATCATGCCAGCCACATGACCATGGAAGCGTCTTCGGACAACGCTGGCTCTTCGGCTAACAAATGGAGATGAGCACCGGCCCCTAGAGTTGGACACGACTGCACAAATGTGCGGGGGGAACCATTGCCTTTTATAGTATAAAGCAGGTTTATATGTTTGTAGCATATTAATATTAAATAAAAACAAATTGAGAATATTAAATCATTTCCATATGTCCTGATGGTTATTGGTTTGAAGAAAAATTAAATAAAAATGTGGCGTCCTTTCTAGAATTTATGCTATGGTGGTTTTGAAGTATGTGACATGCTTACACTTTGTTTCTGTTATGAAATGCAATACACATGAATTTAGGTGTGTATATATGTTTGTGTGTGTGTATAGGGACACACTCATGCACATGGGAAAGAAAGGTAAAAGAAACTGGCATACAAGAAACCCAAAGTATCTATGTTTTTGTTTAAAGGAAAGGCCAGGGATAGCAGTTCCAATACACTTAAAAAAACGTTCAAAGAAGCCTTTCAACTTGCTACAGATTTACTCTGTGTTCTTAATAAACACCCTTCATCTGCTGCTGTTGAAATAGAACCTTTTAAGCAACACACAACCTAGCTAAACCTCTTTATGTTGCTTTATTTCCTTCTTCCCGCACCAGCACTACTATTATCACATGGTGTGTTCCACATGATAAGCCATTCATTAAAGCATACCCTACTGTTTTTTTCCTCCTCAGTACCAGCTAGAACATGATCTGTCTCTGCATGAAAACTTTGGACCTCTGACCTTTTTTGTAGTTATTTTATGCAAGAATAAAAAATAGGGTTCACTGAGTTTGTGTAAATCTCTGATCATGTTTACTCTGAATTCCAAGTGTTCATCTCAAGAACAAACAAAAAAAAGGCTGATAGTCTTTTTTTCTCTCCCCACCCCTGAAATAGATGTTCAAACTCTTACTGTTAAGCATTCTGTAATAAGTTCTTTGGCAATTTATAGTAAATTAGGTGTTCCCACCAGGCAGAGAATACAGCAAACACATGGAATGACAGCATGGTGATGCATGAAAAAAGATGCATAATGAATGATGACAACAAAAGTATATCATTGTCCGTCCAAAGGATTTCAGAAATAGTGCTTTTATTTCATTCCAGATTTTCACTATCAAGGCTTGTATTCAGATGCAGCTGCATAATATTTTTATCCTAAAAACATATCCCTTTGGGTTAAAAATAATCATCATCCTGTGATAGGAGATCCCTGTGAAACTTGCATATATTCAGCAAGCATTGGCCCACTTCACTTAAATAAATAAAAATAATTAAGACAATAATAAGAAAAGAAATTCACTGATAATTTCTTTAGCCTAAATCCAATTTGCAGATTATATAAATTTAATGAAAGGCTTCATCATTGTACAGCTATAAACTGGCACAACAACATCAGACCAAAGTCCAACTTATTTCCAGCTATGGCCAGACAGGTACTTCCAAAGCTTGAAGAAATCATCTTTCATCAGGGCTTTTTACTCTATCATCAAAACCAGCTGGTACTCAGAAGCATACTTTCTTTTTGTATAATGGAAAAACAGGGTACAACTGTTTTAAATAAAGAAAAATATAAATAGAACCGGGTCTCCCTGAATATGGAGACTCCATCTAGCCATGATGCTGAATAGCTGTCAATAGATTTATGCCCTGTGCATTTTTTCAAATCTCTCTTTAAAACATCTAAGCTGATGACCACTGCCACCACAAATTAATTATGAATTGAGGCCATGAATTAATTATGCATTGTTTGAAGATCATAGGAGTCTGATCCTGGCACATCATCCCTAATCCTTCTGTGCCGTTGCATCAGTGCTCCATGGGATAGGGGTAGGAGAAAAATTTGCAAGAGTTAAGCCTTTGGAGAAGTGACTGACTTTGCTGCAGAAACAACACAATAAGGCCTCATGTTCACATGGTATTAAAGTTCAAGTAACCGGTTCATGTTGCCTACCATATAACAGCCTTCTTCAGTCCTTCCATGGTCTTCCAACCAGGGTTCCCAAAGGCTTATGGGAACTGAAGTCCATCATGTCTGGTACCAGAATGAGTAAAACTGCTCTGTAGGACCCGCCCTCCATATACAAAATCACAAAATACTATTACTTAACTCAGGGTTTTCAATCTTAACCATTGTGAAATAATCTCCCTCCCTTTCTCGCTTCCTCTGTGTATGTATTCATTGGATATCAAATCTTATACCAGTTTAAACAATAAGCAATTGTTTTTTAATCCTATACTTTCCTAAGGCAGTCAATATCATGTTTTACATTGACATACAAAGATGTGGAAAAGGAAGTTTTCTGTGGCCTTCCAACCAAATAGAGCTATTATACATTACACTCTCCACTTTTATATTCCCAACTCTTCAGAGCTTTACAGACTGTTATTCTCTTTCGATTTGTAAATGGCATTCCAATCAGCACTGCGACTCCGATGCATTCCAGAAAGGAATGTTGTTTCAAATATGTTATTACCTACAAAAGCTTGAGAGAGTATCAGACTAATTCATTTATCCCCTGCTTTTTTTGCACGACCTATTACATATTTTTATTGACATGATCATTACATTTGCTAAGGAATTTATTTTATTTTTAATTTAAATCAAATGATGGCAAGAAACAGAAGAAAAATAGCAGAGAGGTCCACAAAGAAATATATTTAAATTATTATTAATTTAAATTTGTTATAGCCACCCACTCTGGTAGACTCAAGGCGGCCTACAAAATCCAAAGACAATAAAACTGTTAAAAACATACAATGACATAGCCTGGACAAAAATAACTATCATAATAAAGAATCACAACAGGGACCCCACAAGACATTAACCCAGGCCTGAGACCAAAACCTGGTCTTCAGGACTTTTTGGAACTCCAGCAGAGAGGATGCTATAATCATCATATGTGCTGTTCCAGAGCACATCATATGTGCTGGAACAGAGGTGCTGTTCCTGTGGGGAGGGGGGTGCAATAGAGAAAGCACACTTCCCAGGTTTTGTAACATGACATTTAATAGAGGGGACCTGGAGCACACCCACTGTGCCAGAATGTATCGGGTGGGCAAAAATGATTGGAGATAGGCAGTCCCTCAGGTATGAAAGGGGTGTGGTGGCTCAGCGGGTAAGACACCAGGCTTGTCGATTGGAAGATCACAGGTTCAGAGGTTCGAATCCCTAGCCCCAAGTGACGGAGTGAGCTCCTGCACTCGCCCCAGCTCTTGCCAGCCTAGCAATTCAAAAGCATGTAAATGCAAGTAGATTAATAGGTACCACTTAGGTGGGAAGGTAACAGCATTCCATGTGCGTCATGCTGGCCACATGACCATGGAAGCATCTTCGGACAACGCTGGATGTTCAGCTAACAAATGGAGATGAGCACCGGCCCCTAGAGTCGGGCACGGCTGCACAAATGTGTGGGGGGAAACTTTACCTTTACAGGTATGCAGGCCATATGCCATACAGGGCCTTATAGGTAACTCGACAACCCATGACCTATTGGGTCATCCTTTCAGAGACATTTCCTTACCTAAACAGAGAAACAGAATGACCACAGGTGGGGAAAAAAGCAGTGGGAGTGGGAGCGACTTCTGACTTCCTGCTGGCTTTCCCACTGACTTTGCTTGTGGGAAGCTGGCAGAGAGTATTGGAAATCACTACTACTACTCCTTGGCTGACCCCCGAAACTGCCTGCCAATTTGCTGGGACGAGGTGGAACAAAGGAAGCTGCACCTCTTCTCCCCATCCCAGCATGTCCCCAAGGCCCCCTCCCTCAAGGGAGGAAGAGGGCTCACCCATTGATTGCCAGCACCACCCAGCCAGCCCTACCTCACCAGCAGGCATCTGAGCCTCTCCCTTGTTCTTCCCTCGCCATCTACTGTCATTAAGAGATTTCAAATTTAGGCCTTAGTTCCAAAGCAGCCAATCACCGCTCACACATCAAGGCTTGCTGCCAGCTGATTGGGCACAGAGGCCAGAGGGAGGTGGGAAAGAGGGCAGAAATATGCCCTGCCCATCTTCCCTTGCGCCACACAACCTACGGGTTTCTGGGAAGTATACGTGGAAGGCACAGTGGCGTTGAAACAGCCGCAAGGTTGCCAAATTTCAATCCCATGGGAGTAATGGGTTCTGGATTTTGGACGCATTCTGTAAGTCAGGCCATTTGAGGTATCTTGCTTCAAAAATTGTGGCTCTACGGTGCACCCTTTCACCCAATTGAAGGTTACAGACAAACAGACATGAGATTTTTAGTAGTATATAGATGACAAATAACTTGAATTACACTGGAAAGCTAACTGGCAATCAAAGCAGCTCATGTTGCAGCAGGGACACGTGGACATACTGAAAAGCACCCATTACTGCTTGCACTGCTGCATTTGGAACCAGCTGTAGCTTCCAGATGGTCTTTAAGGGCAGCCCCATGTAGAGCACATTGCAATAATCCAACTGTGAGGTGACCAGGGTTTGAGTATCTATAGTGCCTCCTAGTCAAAGAAAGGTAAAACTGTCACAGAAGATGAACCTGTGCTAAGGCCCTCCTGGGTACAGCTGCCAACTGCTCTTCGATCAGCAGCTGCGAGTCCAGAAGGACCCCAAGTTTCATACCAGTCTCAAAGGGAGAAGTGCTACCTCATCCAACACCAATGATGAAAATGTCCTCAACACGGGGTGGGGGTGGGGGTGGGGGGTGGGCAAACCATCACAGCCACTCAGTCTTTTCAGGATTGAACCAAAGTTCTACCCCATCCAGACCTGTTCACCTGAACAGCCTCCAGAAACTGGGTCAGTACATTGACAGCTTCACCTGTGCAGCCCAGAGTTGAGATGTATAGCTGTGTATCATCAGCACAATGGTGATACCAGACCCCAAACCAACAAATGACTTCACCTACCAGTTTCATGTAGATGTTAAACAGGAGGAGGGAGAGCATTGAGCCCTGAAACACCCCATAAGTCAGAGGCCTTGGGCACAATCTCTTCCACCACCACCCCAATCAACACTGAGTGAGACCAACTGCTGAGGTAGGAAACTAACCACTGTAAAACAGTGCCTCCCACTCCCAATCCCTGCAGCTGGTTCAGAAAGATACTGTGTTTGATGATATCAAAAGCTGCTGAGAGATAGGAACACCAGGATGGATGCACCATCGCCATCCAAGCTCCACCACAGGTCATCAACAAGCACAGCCAATGTTGTCTCCATACTATATGCCAGACTGAAACAGGTCCAGATTATCCATTTCCTCCAAGATCCTCTGTAACTGCTGTCCAACCACCTTTTCCACAACCTTCCCCACAAAGGGAAGATTGGAGACTGGACGATAATTGTCCAGAATGGAAGAGTCTAGCAAAGACCACTTGAAGTCTTGTACACAACAGAACAACCTCTGCTTGAAGAAGATGCAGTATTCTGTGTTCAGGATCAATGGAGAATGCTATCCCATAATCAGGCTGAGAGGAAGATTCTACTGCAATCTAGACATCTTTTACAGATGGGCTGGGTGGACCATCTTGTCTTCTGTTCCAGGCAACAAAATTACAGGGCATTCAGAAAGGAAGTTGGCCAGAGGTTTCCATTATGAATTATTGGAAGCTTATCTAGTAAGATGGAAAAATGCATAGTATTCAGCAAACTTTTCTCTTTGGTCTAGGTTTGGAGTGAATGAATATACTGTACCTATTGTGTTTCCCAATGCTCTGTTGCCCATAGGTATTGTAAAGCAAAAACATAACCTTCTAGGGTATATTTTAGACAAATACATCTGTCAGTTGTGGATGGGCTCTTGATTGATCAGAATATTACCCAATGGCACGACGTAGTTCTTGAGTGTAATGTAAAATGGAGTATTGCTTCTGTTATTTTATCCAGTTTGCTTTATATGACAGGGTTTATTGTGCGTTATGTTGTAGTTCATTCCTCTGCTCACAATGCCTACTGATGTGTAATTATGACTTGTCTGAACTGTAAGAAGGAGCAGTAAGTGAAAGCAAATCTGCAAGCCCACTTGATTTATGAGCCCTGATACTATATTACAGTCTTAATCTGCCTGCTTAGCTTCAGGCAAACTTACTGTATAACATGCTTATGATTAGCACTGCAGTAAGTTGTAGAAGATTTACTCTGTAGGAGCTAGAAAGGAGTGAGAGAGTGAGGAAGGAAGGAAGGAAGGAAGGAAGGAAGGAAGGAAGGAAGGAAGGAAGGAAGGAAGGAAGGAAGGGAGGGAGGGAGGGAGGGAGGGAGGGAGGGAGGGAGGCACAATGGTAAACCATTGTGGTAAAGTCACAATGAAGTGAAATGGTCTTGAATCAGCTGAAAACCAAAATGGACCACTGTTTGTTCCTATCTTATTGTCAAGTATTTATTTATTTATTATTTATTTTATTATTTGGATTTATCCCTGCCCATCTCTACCGTGGTAGACTCTGGGCGGTTTACAATCACAATATAAAAGTTAAAAACTTATACATTTAAAACTACCATAAAAATAAAAAATGAAAATCCAAAAAGATGGTATGTTCTTAAAAGGAGGATATTATTACGCTAACCACCCCCAGGAGGAACTATTATGTCCTTCGTTCCAGGCAAGGTGGCAGAACCAGGTCTTTAACAACTTCCTGAAGGCCAGGAGTGAGGGTGCCCATCTCGCCTCAGGGGGCAAGATATTCCATAGGGCGGGTGCTATCGCAGAGAAGGCACGCCTCCTGGACCCCGCTAGATGGAATTCTTTTAGTGATGGGATCCGGAGCATGCCCTCCCTGCATGATCGGTTGGGGGGGTAGATGTAATCGGGACGAGACAGTCCCTGAGATACCCTGGTCCCATGCCATGTAGGGCTTTAAAGGTAATAACCAACACCTTGAATTGGATCCGGAAGCAAACTGGTACCCAATGCAGCTCACGGAGTAGCGGTGTTACATGTGCTGATCTTATAGCACCCAGAACTACCAGTGCAGCCGCATTCTGGACCAGCTGAAGCTTCTGAATACTCTTCAAGGGTAGCCCCATGTAGAGCGCGTTGCAGTAATCTATATGGGAGATGACAAGGGCATGAGTGACTGTTCGGAGGGCCTCCTGATCCAGGAAGGGGCGCAACTGGCGCACAACCTGAAGCTGAGCAAAGGCCCTCCTGGCCACGACTGCCACCTGCTCCTCGAGCAGGAGTTGTGAGTCCAGGAGGACCCCCAAGTTTCGCACTGAATCTGAATGGGGCAGTGCCACCCCATCCAGAGTTAAAGATGACAACTTCCTGGAAATTGAGAGGCCATCAATCAAGTATACTAATAAATTAAATATTCTAAAGAGAATTTATGGAACAAATATATTGTCATCTAAGCTTTCATAAAGCTTAGTTCACTTTGGTGATAAATGAAACTTTATGTAGTGATAAATAAGATAGCAATATTTTTTGTAATTTAAATATGTATTTTAAAAAACTTCTTTTTGGACAAAATATGCAATTCTAAATATATACATACTTCTTTCATATGATGCTTGTTTGTATTCACATTCCATACCACTGCGAGCCAGCAATATCAGACTATCTGAGATTTGTTGATCAGATCAGTTTGTACTAGAATCTACAAAGGCTAAATTTCTTGAGTGTCCTTATCTCACATGCCTCCAGAATATTTGTATGTATACCATGGAACTGTGGAATCTCATATTCTTTTTGCTGATGATCCATGCCAATTTCTGAATCATTGTCATTATATTACCAGCAAATGTCCACCACTATTTTTCATACCTATTGACTAAATGTCTATGAGGAAAGAGGTGCATTTTCCTAATGTGGCTTGTGCCAATTAACTTTCCCTTTTCTGCTTAGTACTCTTTAAGCTTTGTATTGTAAAGGTTACATAGTGATTGCTCTCAAACTTGACATAAGATCTGAGATCAAAGGCAAAAACAAAATATTCACAGTGTAATTTATTATTCTTTAGACATTGAATCTACACAAATCTGCTTGGAAGTTGAATTATTAATTATCACAATGTTGAAATCATCAAGAAAATGATCATAATCTCTTGTGAAGCAGTTGGTTGTTCCCTTCCACTTCTGGCAGTGGTTCCTCAGTCTCTTACCATTTGTCGCTACATAGACCAAGAGATTATACTGCATGAGCTACAGCCTGAGGCAAACTTCTTATTTTGCTTGAAACAGTGATGCATCTAGGACCCAGGAACTGTCAATAATTCTTGTGAATTTCTGAGAGATAAAAATACACTCACTAGCAAGTTTCCAAGAAAGCTAACATTTAGGAATGCTAAATGTTATGATATGAACTTAAATCCAAAAGAACTAACGTTATGATATCAAGCTGAAAACTGAACAGATTCACCAAATAATAATAACTTGAATAATAAATTATTCCTCATCTAACATAACCTTACAATGATTTCAGAAGTAGATTCAGACAGGCAGTTCTTTTTCGCTCCTTCCAATAAATAATGCATTATATAAGAGGCCAGGTAGTTGTAGTCAAATAAAACTGAAGGCCTGCTTGCTAAACAGGGTTCCCCACACAATCACTACACTGCCAGAACAGAAGTATCAGGGCACTCAGCTGAACCAACCCCAGACAATTCAGTATGCTTTTCCTCATTTATCCTTTGAGGGGTCATAAAATGTCCAATAAGAAGAAGTGATAAAGTGTGAATATATTCAAAATCAGATAATCTAGCCAGTTTGGTCTGGTGATTAATACTCCAGGCTAGAACCCAGGAGACTGTGAGTTCTAGTCCCACCAAGGAGCAGGGGTCCCTCGGCCTTTTTTCTTTTTTGTGCAAACCTATAGATTATAGTATATCACCATTTGATGAATTGCTGGAGATTTCCTCGGTCAGTTAGGCCATATATGGAATGCTGATAGATCCAAAGAATATCAGAGTCACAGCAACTCTCCTACTGGATTTGGAAGAACACAGAACAAAAATTATTCATTTGGTGTCATACAGTAAGAAATACAAGCTGACAGTAAGAAAACGTTCATATGCTCTGTGGTTGATCTCTCATATGTGAACTTTAACATTGTCCTTTAGCAGGACAAAGTTCCGGGTGTGTTAAGGATTAGTCTGGGTCATTTTCAAGTCTTCCTCTTTTGATAATGTTAGCCTCCAAAGATATTGTCACATGGAACAATTTTTCCTCCTGTTTGAAATGTCATGCAAGAATGCCAGCATTCTGTTCAGCAGGACACATTGATCTTGGATTGGTTTGAGAAAAGATGGTCTTGAAAGCAGTATAAAGCAGAATTTGCTGGCCACTCAATGTACAGTATTTTAAGGCAGATTTCCCCCCCATTTTAGTTCTGGATAAACTTCTGAAATGCTCTTCAATTCTCAGTGAGGCAAACATTTCAATTTTCTGCAGTATTAGCAGGGGTAACTCTGATGGCTAATTGTTGCCTGTAGTCTTTCTCTAGATCTGCTCATGCACTTTCAGTTATTCTGGCAGAGACAGCATTTATACATTTTCTGGTCACTAAACACTCAAGTAAAATTGTAAGTGATCAATTTACAGTTGGCCAACAATGCATTAAAGGAACACAGCATCCAAAGGATGCCCATGTGTGTAAATGCAAGCACCCAAGTTTGCTTCTATATCCATGCTTACTATTTTAAAAAAATTGTTTAGTTTAACATATGCATGTATTATAAAAAGGAAATAAAATGTTTATTCTTTCTGTACAAAATATTTTATGTTAGGAAATTAATTTGTACAGTCCCCCTGAACTGAGTTCCTTCTTTTATATATATACCAAAGTACTTTTCCTTTTTTATACTACAATAAAAAATCTGAACATATTTTATTCAGGCTTCAACTAAATAAAATAGTGTTACATCTGAGACAATAAACAACATTCCTAAATGTCATATTAAACTACTCTTCTAGCAGACAGAGAAGGCAGACTTTAACAGTGGCATACAGCTAGGTCTAACTAGCTCTATGATAGTTTTATTCATATGTTTGATAAATGTATGTCCTGATGTTCTCCAGGAGCTAAAGGTGTTTCATATGATGATATCACTTCATTTTATGTCCACTTCAAATCCATAGTCAGCTTGGGCTCAGAGAGATGATTGGTCCAAAATCATTCCCATCAGTTTCCAGGGCTGAGGATAGACTTCTATCCTTGGGTCCCTGATCATAGCACAATACCATAACCACTACACCACTTGGAATGATGGAAGCTGAAATTATGAATCTGTAGTGTTTTGTAAACCGCCCAGAGTTCCCTTGTGGGGAGATGGAGCGGTATATAAATTGAAACATAAATAAATAAATAAAATGAATCTTCTACTGATATTAATTTTCCATCACTATGAACAGCCTATGGACTTTCTGCCATAATGCATTTTAATTTATTCTTGTTTATTTATTCTGCTATACCACTGAAGACAGGAGGTGCCTGGCAATTTTCAAAAAAATCAAATTAAAATCAAAACACTGGAAAGAGTTAAAATAGCAAATAAATCAAATAAAAATAAATTAGAAATGTCCTCAAGAGTTACAACCCTCTTCAAGAGATGTGCTTTGAGGACCTTTTATAATGCTAATAAAGATATTGGGCCCCTCAACTCAGAAGGGAGTGCATTCCGAAGAGCTGGGGTGGCACACAGAAGGCTCAATTCCCAGTCTCCATCAGATAAGCTCATGGTAACTCTAGGCAAGCCTCCTCAGATGATCACAGTTAAATGGGGAACTTTGTATATAAGGAGATGCTCCGTCAAATAGTATAAGCCTAAGCCATGTAAGACTTTAAAGGCAATAACCAGAATTTTGTATTTCACCAAAAACAAATTTGCAGTTTCTGCAGGGCTTTAAACATTGTGTAATATGCTTTTTTTTTTTTTTTGCATTCCTCCCAGGCCAAACTGACTGCCAAGTATCATATCACCTGAAGCTTCCAGATTAGGCACAAGGGCAGCCCCATATAAAGTGCATGACAATAGTTGATCCTGGAGGTTACCAGCATGTGCACTTTTAAAGACAATTTTCTTCCAGGAATGGACAGCATTGGCATGTCAACTGAAGCTGATAAAAGGAACTCCAAGGAAACCCAAAAAAGATTCAGGCCAAATTGCATCCTTCTTTCTTCTGGAAGAGTATAGTCCCATTTAGAACAAGCCGATCACCTCTCAGGATTTATGGCCATTAAGAATGAGCACTACTGTCTTGTCTGGATTAAATTTAAATTTATTATCCTTCAGCCAATCCATTACTGACTGCAAGCAGGCCCTTAGGATAGCCACACTATTTTCTGCAAGATGTCTCAGATAAAAAGAACTGTGTGCATATTGATAGCCCACAACTCAAATCTCTTGATTATCATCTCACCCATCAGCTTCATGCTCATGTTGAGAAGCACTGGAGAAGGAATGGAGCCCTGAGGTACACCATATCATACTTCCTATTTTGAAGATGAGCTGCCTTCAATATCTGAAAACTACCCAAGAAATAGAAATGGGCCATGCAAGGCCATGCTCCCTTTCCCAAATTTTTCAGGTGATCCCTGAAAGATGATCAATGGCATTGAAAGCTGCTGAGAGATCAAGAAGAAACAACAGAGGTCTCTGCCATTACTCCCATAACAATAACCTATCAGGGTGACCAAGGCAGTCTCGACCTATAGTCTGGCCTGAAGCCAGTCTGAAATATGTCAAGATTATCATCCCTCTGAAGCTTCAGGAATACTTTGAAGTTTCACCTTGCACAGGAAGAGGCTGTCCTTTGATTGGAAGATGGGGCTGTAAGGACATAGTACTTTGTATTTGTTGGTATTTCTCTTTTTGAATATGCATGTATGTATATATTTGGGATCTTCTGGATCTTCTGTGTTTACTCTGTTAGCCACTCAGAGCCTACGGGAATGAGTGGCACACAAGTATCATAAACAGTAAAAGAACCTGACCCAGTCTAACTACACAAGGGGAATTACTAGACACCCTTATAATTGACTCTGCATTGAAAGGGGCATCCAGACTGGCCCAAACATGAGAGATTTTAAGCACAAAATCATTGAAAGTTTAGCAATGATGGGGTCATCTTTGAAGTGGGTCAGAGAGGGTACTTAGGAGTGGTTGTGTTGACCATCCTAGCAGATTTCTTTTCCCAGGTACCAAACAGGGCATAGATAGAATTACTAATGGAACCAACCCCAAACCCTTCCAAGTCTTTGAATCTACTTGGCTTCTTTTTTGAGCAAACTAGCCTCATAAATTGCACTGCCCCTTCAGAAATGAGGTGTAACTATTAATCCAACCTTAACTGGGTGGTGATCCATCTGTGATAGTGGGGAAACCTAAGCCATCTCCAGCCATAGGACAAATTTTTCAGCAGAATAAAAATCAAATTAAGTGTGTGATCTACATCATGTGTTGATCGTGCAACCAAAATGGGATAAACCCATACTTTTCATGGCTTCTATGCACTTGAGCTCTTCCAGACAAACCTGCCCGAGAGCAGGTACTAAAATCCTCTAGCCCCATGGAAAGTGAAACTACTTACTGTATATATTCTGATAAGGCTTAACTTATATCCAAACTGCTCAATTGTGGCTTTGTTTCTGGATAAAATAAGCAAAAAATCAAGAAACCATGTGGTTATGCCTGTCCCATCAGATCCGCTGCATGCAGTGACACACCCATTTCTGAAATTTGCCATGCATTTCTGTTTTTGTTGGTATAACATTTATGCAGCTGAAACAGTTATTTTTCAATAGGACACAGAAAATGTGTTGGATTGGATTTATGATTAAACCCATGTGAAACTGACACAGACTGCATAAAAATGGATGAATGCAAATGATACTGAGCCAACTGAGAAATCCAAAAAGGAAGAAAAACTTGTAGTTATTCGTGGAAGTAGATTGTGATTTCTAGGCCATGTATGGTTCCAGCCAAAGAAGAAATCCATCCACCTGCACTGAAGCAGAGTGTGCCACTCAGTCTGTGCTTTAGGGCTGGCTAAGGAAAGATAGTGTAAACATACCACAGAAATCTAATACTCAGATTTATTTGTTTTGTTGAAGCACTTTAACCTCCTCTAAAGTTTATATGTGTTTGGGTTTTTTTTTGCCTTTGAGACAGCCTTGACTCCTGGCAACTATATGGACAAGTCTATGCAGTTTTCTAGGCAACATTTTCAAAGTGGTTTGCCATTGCCTTCTTCCTAGGATTAACAGAGAGTGACTGGAACAAAGTAATCCAGTTGGCTTCCACTCCTGAGGCAGGAGTAGAACTCAGCTTTCCCTGTTCCTAGACTAGTGCCTTAACTATGAATATAAGATAGCCCTTGACCCAGGCAAACTTAAAGGGATGACACACAAGGAAAAGGGATATGGAGAGAAAAAGAAACTCAGGCACCATTTCTTAACATTCTGATTCTCAACATGACAAGTTGGGATGCCAACAGCTCAGACAGCATGATGGAACTGCAGTGAACTATGTGACAGCTGGGGAGAGCCCAAAGCAACTAATCTTGCTGTAAAAATGGTGGAACTGTCCTCCTCTCCCACTCAGCAGCAGTATGATAGAATGGCTGCCTGCTAGCTGACAATTGAGGCAGATCCAAGGGCAACATCTCTCAGCAGTAACAGTGGAAAAGCTTCTCTTTTCTCCCTCTGCAATCTGCATCCAGATTGCAGGGAGAACTGGGACCCAAGTTGAATAGACAGGCACTTGGGCAGGGTTTTGTTTTGTTTTGTTTTGTTTTGTTTTGTTTTGTTTTGTTTTGTTTTGTTTTGTTTTGTTTCTGTTTTGAGCATGCCCTGAGAATGGCGAGCAGAAGGGCTCTGTTGATTCTTGTATCAATTGTACAACATTCAGGCCCTGCAGTGGGCTAATATTGACTGGGTTCTTGCCTGCATGACCACATACATTTGAATCCTAAGACATGAGGACACTGTTGGAAATATCAGGGGTCAACTCAGCATTGTCTCATAAACATAAGGGGGGTCTTCCTAGTAAATGCATCTCTATTGTGCTTGTGGGATGTCACATGGGTCACCTGATTTCCACTTTCTTTCTCCTTCTTGAGTTTGGGGGATTAACAATCTCGATTACTCTTTGGGCACACCTGCAAGCAGGAGGTGCTACACAATGCAGCTCTCGTTCTTTCATCTCGCTTGCACACAGATCTACTATGAATCTACTTGTATCCAGTTCTACTGAATAAATGTAAGCTATCACTATTTTTTCTTCATCTAACTACTATGTGAAGACTGAATTTATTTCTGAATGTAATTAAGCGTAATGTGCAAGTCCCTTCTGGTTTACGGTTCTACTTTGCAAGATTGTTGTTAGCTGCTTGGAGTACTTTTATGCATGACCACATACATTTGAATCCTAAGACATGAGGACACAAGCATTCCAATGACTTCTCCTGTGCTGTTGGTGTCATGTTTTAAATATTTGGGTTTTCATACATTCAGAACTTGCATGTTGGGCAATGTTGATTGACATTGTAGTCAATCAGATTCAAAACTTGGGTCAACCATATGCTTCAGATGTGAGATGGAGGAGAGATCTATTTTGAAAGGATAATTCTCCAAGATTTGCTTCCCTTTGAAATTATAACAAAGGTATTTAATTCCTTTTAGATTTTAGCTTCTGGCAGCACAGAAATCACACTGAAAGTGTGGACTGAAAACTAAAGTGATTTTTTTTCAAAAGTTGAAGTAAAACAAAATGTAAACAAATCTAAAAAAATGCTGTTTATTTTTATTAGATGGTATTTTATACTGATCTGGATCTCTTATGTTTCAATATTATATATCTGCTCATATATCTATCCATGATGATTGATGGATGGGAATGATGAGTTAATAACAGAGAACAACAGAAGGCATCTTATATCCAATGCTTGATATGCTTGTAACACATCAAACAAAATGTAACAAATAGACCGCATCCCATTATCACTTTTATAAAACTTCCCATTTTTACTGCCTGTTTGGAATTGTAAAACAAGAAAGTTGCTGAACACTTGGGTGATGAAGATACATGGTCAGCAGGCATCAGTTGCCAAGAGACAAGTTGAGTTCCCCTTTTCTCGATGTATTCACAGAGAGGCTAGACAACCATCTGTCATGGATGCTTTCCTCTGCATGCCTGCAAGGGGCTTGCGGTTGGACTCCATGGCCCAAACAGCTCCTTTCAACTAGAACCCTAGGATTTTCTTCTCAGGTCAGAAGTTGGTCAGGGCAGATTTAAAGTGCAGTCCTGCACAAATTTAACATGTCCCATTAAGTTCAGCGAGACTTGCTCCCAGGAAAAAGATGAATAGAAAGGACAGACATCATTGATGTATTAAACTGCCATTTTAAACTCTGCTATGGAATTAAAATCAGTGAAACAGGAAAATAAAAACAACACTAAGTGGATTGAACTGGGACAACATATCCTGAGAAAGAAAGGGAGAATCTGCATACATCCCTGGACCAGGCGGCCTTGGTGACAGTAGCACTACTGCGATGCATTTTGCCTTTGGAGATGACTCAGTATGGCAGTGGCCCTTTGATGCCGAGAGGTAGGGAGGGAAAGGTCAGACAGGTAAAAAAAAAAAAAAGGGAGATTAATTTATTCACGCCTGCCCTCAGGCGCCAGGGCTTTAAAATAAGTGTAGTCTCCTTCCTTCAAAGCATCAATCTGTCAACTTATTCCAACAAATTATAAACTCCAACTAAAATAAGATAAACCCTCTAGGTGGTAGAACTTTCTTTGCCTACACATTCTGCTCAATTTTCTATCAAGGGAGGGAGTTGTTTCCAGACCAGGCCTCTCTGAAGGGAGTGGGTTTTTTTTACAAGGATGGAAGGAAAAGTTCCACGGCAGGTAAAGTTTATTCCATCATTTACTTTTTCTTTGATGCTAGCTTCCCCTGGTCCCTCTTTCTTTTTCTTGTCCAGAATGAATCTGCTGATCTAGAGGGGCTTGCTAAAGGTTCTTCCCCTCCAAGTAGAAAAAAAAGTGCAGAAGGTAGGCCTTCTTGGTGGTGGCTCTAAGACATCTATCCAATGATCAACTTAATCCCCTTGGTCCTGTCAAAATCTTTGTTTTAAGATCGGCCTCTGAATCTAGAAACCAAGCTGATTGGACAGTGATCTTTTCTTTTTGTACTTGCTATGTTAATTGGTGGGATAGGAGATATGTTGTGGGGCTTTCTTGTGATCATTGATGTACCCATGTTTTTGACTGGGGTAGTTCAGAAATGTTGATAAATAAATAAATAAATAAGTAAATAAATAAATAAATAAATAAATAAATAAATATTTTCTGTGGAGATTTGAGCAGTTGCACTTCACCTGCAAAGTCATTTCTGCCCATACACAATGCTTCCACAGAAACCACTGTTTGTAAGGTTGATTGGCCAACGGGGTTAGATTGGTTCTTCCTGGACTGCTCATCAAGGCAATGTAACACAACTTCATGAGAAGAAATGTCTCTACAAGGTAGTTCTGCTGCGGTTGACACATCCCCAGTCTTTCCCTACACAAACATTTTTCATACACCATTTTCTGAAAGTCACATTTTATTTTATGCATATTTTATTCTTCCCCCCCCCCCACACACAACCACACATAAATAGTTTTGAGCTGAGAAATATTTTGAGATACCAGCTACCAGCTACCAGCCCAGATTTTATCCAGGTTCTGTCTTAAACCAGAAGATGTTATTACATCCATCCAAACATGCCATACATTTATTTACAAACTTTCAGGTCACTGGTTGAAAAATATATTCTATAAAGAATGTAATATCCTCTGAAGATAAATAACAATATGTGTGACTTGTAAAAATCCAATATCTAGGAGCAGGAGGCACTGTATGCTTTTGGCAGGTAAGAAGGTGATGCAGTGGCACTAAAGTAGAGAAAATGATGACTGAGCAGAATAAGAACCCAGGAGAGGTGTGTGTCCAGGAACAGTGCAGTCAGTTACTTGAGAGATATATTGCCCAAGCTTCTTCTGTTTAATTTAATTAAGACACTATTTTAAGTCACTCCATTCTTCACAGAGGAGAATTCCATCACTTAAACATCTCTCACAGAAAAAAAAGATATTGGTCCATCATCTGACATTCTGCAGAAGATCAAAATCAAATACAAGGGCTTTTGTAACTGCAAAGCGAAAAATGTTTCTCTCATAGCTAAAACAATCTTTGAAGTGATCATGCTGTCCAATGTTGGCTTTCTAGCCAGAACAGACGTACTGTATAATACACGAGCGCAAACACGCACCATGGCTAATCTTTGATTTCCTTTGTAAAATTACCCTCTTAAATCAATGAAAAGCAAGAGAGACATTGTTATCAATAACAAGGAAACAGTATCAACAGGAAGAAGAGAGAGAGAAGACTCTAAACTTAAGCTCATGATATAGAGAGAGTAAGTGAAAGAATTTTCCTGCTGTACAGTTGCAGGAAAGTGCAGTTTTCTTCAAAATGGTGTGTGTGTGTGTGTGTGTGTGTGTGTGTGTACTGACCCAAGCATTGTGTCATCATTCTGCTCACATCACAGTGGAGCAAAGGCTAAAAGTCTCTCCCCACTTGTGAATCCCTAGAGCCAGCAGGCATGGCTCAGCCAATCAAGCAAAGCAAAGCAACTGACATTCTCATTCAACCAGGTGATTTCTGCTCATTGACCATCATAATACATACCGTGTGTTAAACAGCAGTTCCTCAGGCTTCCAGTGACATTGAGGCTTTGCCAAAAATGTCATGTCTATCTTTCAACAAACTTCTACTGGCACTTAAAGAGATCGGAGGAGGAGGAGAGTGAGTAGAAGGAGAGCTTTGGGTGAATCCTATTTCAAGTCCAAAGACACAACATTTCTATCACTCGGGTTAGCATGTTAGTTTTCTTAACCGGCAGGTGCTGTTTCTTTTTCTTAAACATCACTTAAGTACTCCCCCTATCCCCTACCAAAAAAGACTATCAATGTTCTTTCAGGGACTGTACAGCTCAGAGGTTTAGAAATGAAATTCAGAGATGTTCACCTTGAGGTCAATGGCTTTGTTCTGGCCTGGATCACATCATGACAGCTCATTCTTAACTAATGTGCAGTGGGTTAAAATAATCTGTGTTCTCTTTCCAGTTCTTTGTATCTACATATCCCAAAGCTCATGTTAAACATATCCATCATTTCCTCCATTGAAAAATTAGTCCGGGTTGCAGTGGAGGCACAACTGTTCTCTTGTAGCATGTCCGCCTGCTGGTACTTGAAGCCAGGCAATCAGTTGGAAGAAAGCTAACACAATGCACATCTGAACCCTACAGTTTCCTTTAATGCAGCCAATTCAGAACAGGTTTTCAGTGAAACACTGGCAGAAAAATGTTCTTTAGAAAACTTGGCACTGCTCTAAGTTTGCCAAGCTTTCTCAGTGATTAAGAAAGGAAAGTACCTCATACAGTAGCTACTTTCGTTCTGGCTAGTCTTCATCTTGCTCATATTCAAGAGACTGAAATATTCTATTTCATTCCCACTGGGATTCCAACAGGACTTAATTTTAATCCCCAATGAATATATATCCTATATTGTTAAATAACTTCTCTTAAAAGATTCTGTGTTTTTTAAAAAAGGTGAAAATAGTATCACCTTAATTTTGTAGCCACAGCTAAGCTATATTGTTTTTTCTCCTTTTTTTTCATTCTTAATTAAAAGTAAATGCTGAGGCTCCCATCTGGAGTAGGATCACTATGCAAGTGTAGAAAGGATTTTCCTTGAACCCTCCAGATACTTCCCAAAATTCCCCACTAGAAATAAGTAGGAAGATTTTTTTTAAAAAAAATTGACACTAGTAGAAACTTTGGAAAAAACATTCTTTCCTGGGAAGGAAGGAATTTCAGAGAGGCTGAAGCCTTTCTCATGTGCTGTGTTCCTAATTCATACTGGGATGCGTGGCCCTACTACCAACTTGAAATATATCAGATATTCAGTTGCACACCAAATAATTACCGAAGCATGAATCTTGAACTTGAAATGATCTCAAATTCTTAATTTATCCTCCTGATGAGGTGGGGTTAAAATCCAAAGGCTGCTTATATAAACTCTGCATCCCATCCATGGAAGCAAACTTTGTGTCCATGACCCAAAGCTGTGCAAGGTGTTTGGCACATAAAAGTATAAAAGCTGTTGATCTAACAAAGACCCAGAGGAGACTGAAGTTCATTATTCTCAGTTGGCTTGTTTCCTTCCTCTTGAGTATTTTTTTTTCTTGAATAGGTAATTCTTAAAAGATTCTCTAGCAGCTATAAAGGCACTCCTACAGTGTCTCTAAAAATCCATCCAGCTCTAAAAATCCATCAGAGCCAAGGAAAAAGGAGGAAATCTCAGGGGCTAGGGAATGTTATCCTCCTTCAGACACATTGTGCAAAGTCCTAGCTCTCTGGAAAATGCTCATTGCAAGAAGTAGTAGTCAAGAACAGATGTGGCTGCATGCCCCAAGTAATTAGCATACACTCATAGAATTGGAATTAATCACTCAATAATTTGCAGTGTCACCTGCTGGACAAATGATCATGCAGGACCTCCCACATATGAAAGCTCTCCATCTTGCCAAATAATTGGTTTGAATGACAAACAGCTGTTTGGGAATATAATTATAATGAAAAATAGGTAACAGTTTTTCCTTTAAATAAATAAAATTGGATACATGCAGTTAAGTTTTTCCTAATGCTTAACTGGGATCTGATTTCTGGCCCATTCCATTCACCAGCTCTGATCTTGCTCTTTGGAGTCTCAGAGATCAGCTCAGACCAACTGTTTGTTGCCCAGTAGACTTTCAGATATTTAAACACCTCCAAAAGGTATGTCTTCAGACTAAACTTCCTCCACTCTTTCAACTCTTCTTCACAGGATTCAAAGTTGTTATGTGTGAGGTGGAGCACAACTATTCCTCTTTCAAGATATCAAGGCCTCCATGATAAAGGGGAGATGAAAGTTATCTCAAAAGCCATGCTGAGCATTGAGCCATAATTGATCTTGCCCAGAAGTGGGGGGGGGGGAGGATTGGTCCCTCCATTTTTGTGATCTCAACCCAGTCAGTATGTTGGGGATCCTTATAAATCAATAAAAACGTGGCCCTTGAATAACCAATTCTACTTGTGTCACTCTTTACTCTATGGTTGGAACACGTATGCTAAGGACCCAAGCTTTTGAAAGATCACTTCCCCCAATACCATCCGATTCATGGATTGAGCTCATCTGTGGGGAGCCCTTGCTTGTGGTCCTGTCTGTGGATTCTATTAATTTTATTTGAGTTCAGAGTTTTAGAAGCTTGCATTGAGAGATCAAAAAATAAACTAGTCTTTTGCAGTAAAAAATAAAGTTACATTTATTCAAAAAACAAGAAACATATCTACAATCTGTTTACCTGCATAGAGGTACAGGCGGCAAATCATCTTCATTTGAATAGTAAAAGAAACAGAAAAGTACTGGCAGGCTAAACAAAATATTTACCCTTGTACATTTAAATGTTGCTCACCGGCAACAGATCACCATAGTAACCAATTAGCATGTGACTTCTCAACACTCAGCCCATTCAAACAAGAATACCATATATGGTTTGTACAGGAGGATGGCCCAACACAGGAGAAGTAACACCACAGGACCAGAGTCAGCAGTTTATCTTCATTTAAAGGAAAAAGGACACTCATTTGAGGACATTAATGTTCACAT
The DNA here is from genome assembly GCA_023362775.1 of Charina bottae. Lineage (NCBI taxonomy): Eukaryota > Metazoa > Chordata > Lepidosauria > Squamata > Charinaidae > Charina > Charina bottae. The sequence continues at coordinate 228,589,737 of JALMGJ010000001.1, read as the reverse complement.
TTTAGACAGAGAAGATAGGTGGTTTGAGAGAGGGGTCAAGGAATCCATTTATGCCAACTTGGAAAATCCTTCCTTGAATAGAGGTGGGGGCCTCAGGCACAACCTTTCCCCTGTCTTCCTTCCTGCTTTGTCTTCTGTGCCTAGGAAGATTAAGACCATTTCGCAAGCTCAACAGCAGCATGGTGATCTTAACGATCCTCCTTTAGATGATAAAAGGACTTAAAATAACATCTCAATATAACCATGACCCCAGGTGTAAGGTCACACAGCTACCTAGAAACATATTTAGGATTCCCTTACCAACTTTGCTCAGACTGAAGAAGCTCCTTGGATAAGGAGCGAAACGTTTCCACTGAGAAAATAGAAATCCAGTTGACATGATTCAAGCTACAGACAATTCCACCTGGATGACTGAGAACCTTCATAGACCTTGAGAGTACAAAGAAATTCCTTATTTGGTAACAGTAACCTGAATACCAGCAGACTCTGTGGCACCAGTGAATGAGAGAGAAAAAAAGTATCTTAGCTTGTCTTTTAAACAGAATATCCTGTGACCCAGATTCTTTTAGATTACAAAACAGAAAATACAACAGATTCAGCTTACAGTGTGGCCAACAGGAACAGGGTCTTCTCAATGGCAGAACTCCAGTTATGAAACCATATCCTGAGGTGATTACGGTTGCTTCCCAGTGTCTTATTTTAAACAACTGAAGACATACCTGATCATCCAGGGATTTGCAGGGTAACAACTGCCCCTGTACCTGATACCTTCTAAAAACTGTCTTTTTAAAATGAATGCTCTTTTCATTCCTGCATCTTTATTTATCTTGTTTTAGAATAGGAGTTTAATTGTTGATTGTTTTATTTTATTGTTTTGACTGAATGTATTCTTTCTATATTTTTACTCTGGGATCCTTTGGGATGAAAACCAGTACAAAAATAAGATGATGATGATGTCAAAAGGAAAAACATAGAAAGTTACTAGGTAGAAAAATGGGTGGCAATTTCAGATATGAAGCAGCCCAAATCTTAGCAGCTCTTTTGGATCAACAATCTATTTTTCCCCTCCTTATTAAGATACTCTTCCCACTTTGGCCTGCCTTGTTGGAGTGGTTATTCAGCTTTATTTGTCCACACACACCCTGCAGAATTTGCTGACTGGCAGAAATGTTTGCTGACATTTTCTTGAGAGGCTGCTCTGAACATCTGCAATCTCAGTCCAATCTCCGTTTTATAAATGAACACCTTTTAATCTCTTGTTTACACCCGAACACCCTTTTATCTCTGGTTAATATATTTCTAGAAGAAGCAAAAACCACCAGCATTGAAACAATAATCATCCAACATCAACTTCGCTGGACCGGCCATGTTGTTCGAATGCCTGACCATCGTCTTCCAAAGCAGCTACTTTACTCCCAACTTAAGAATGGAAAACGGAATATTGGTGGACAGCAAAAGAGATTCAAAGACACTCTCAAAGCTGATTTTAAAAAATGTAATATCGGCATTGAGAACTGGGAAGCCCTAACTCATGAGCGTTTCAATTGGAGGTCAGCCTTTATTAAAGGCGCTATGGACTTTGAAGAAGCACGAGTACAGGGCGAAAGGGAGAAAAGAGCTAAAAGGAAGGCACGTCAAGCAAACCCTCATCATGACCGTCTCCCACCCGGAAACCTATGCCCTCATTGTGGGAGGTTGTGTGGATCCAGAATTGGCCTTTACAGCAGCTTACGGATCCGCTGTTAAAATTTTACCCTTGGAAGACAATCTTACTCGGCTACGAGTGATCGCCAATGAATGAATGATTTCACATGTCCCCATAAACATAATTTTACATCAGTCTGGAGTCATCAGGGATTCCAATAAATTACCTTGATTGGAGCTGCAGAGGTGTTGATTCAGAAAAAAGTGTAGAGCACAATCTTTTCAAAATTACCTGTTTGACCTGCTACTTCCACAAATCCTGTCCTCAGATAACAGCTTTGCCCCTCAGTGAGATCAAAAGTATAGTCCCTTTTTCTTCAATATTTCAGGGTACAGGCCAAATATGTAATTCACTACCACAATTTATAGCAATGACAAATACTCTTTTGCCTATGGAAAAAATATATACCTTGATTGAGGTATGTACTGTATGTATGTACATAATAGCAAAAAAAACCTTAGAAAGATTATACATATGTAAATCTGGCAAATAGAATTCAAATGAGTTAAGGCAGTCCTGAGCTGAGTTACCAATGTTTTAAAGTTAAACCTCCTGCTTTGGCATATCCATGGAAACGGGTTACAGTCTGATATCCCATTACCAGGTGGATGCCAAACCCAGAAGATTAACTTTAAAATCTTGGTGATGCAGCCTAAGGCAAACTTAATTAATTTAAAATTCCCTCTTCTTGATTTGCCAGTTCTCCATTCAACTATATTTCCCCTCTTAAAAGATTCAGTTGAATGTAAAGCCAGTTCTAAGTGTGAGGGTATTGAATAGGTATGACAAAGCACCATCCCATAGCCTTTTTTTAAATAGTATTTTTATTGAAAGTTACAATTAAAAAGATAAAAGCTAATACAAACAAAAGAAAAAGAAAAAAATAGAAAGTGCAGAAATGAAAAAATAAAAGAAAAATAGAAAAGAAAAAATAAGAATATAGTAAAGAAAAAGAATATGTAAAGAAATGACTTCCCCCTTCATCACAAGTATAAACAATTTTAGTAACTTATCATCTTCTCTTAAAATACAACAAATGATCTCTTCTTCCCATATCCCATCTCTTATCTATAAACAAATCCTTAAAGCCTCATTGATCAGTCCTCATCAGCAAAAGTCCATTAAGGGTTATCAGAGATTTTATCTATTTTAACCTTGATCAAATAAACCAACTTTATATTCCTTCCTTTTAACAATCTTGATCTTTAGTCCCTTCAAATAATGTCATAGAACTTTATTTCTTTTCATTTTTTTTCTTTGTCCCTTCTCACAAAATTCTTCAAAGCTTTAACAAGTCTCTTTTGTAAGTCCAATATAGGAAAATTATCCAGGTCATTCTCTTGGTTTGTTATTTGTATATCCCTTTTAATTATTAAGACATCAGCCGGTTTCTTTTGTATGTCCAGCGTAGCATCTTTTTCCATATCATTCTTGTAGCCTTTCATTTTTAAATCCACTTTCAGATCAGTCTCAATCTTGTCAGGTGAAACCTGTTCCTCTTTCATAACTTCTTTCAAACACAGTCTATCTATAGAGGCAGACACTCTTAAAATTAACTTCTAGGACATTGTACAAAAATATCCTTCAATATGTCTAGTGTTAAAATATTTTGCTTCATTCTGGATAAGTAAATCAAATTTAAGTATTATTCTCCTTTAATTGTAATCTTTAGTTCATTCTAGTTCCCTCTAGTGTCCAACCTTCAAAGTACCATTCTATCATGTTTTTTAAAGAGAATTCATAACAAAAGCATTTTCCCATGGGAAGGATAACTATAATTAATTCCAAAATCTTATTTCAAATCCATCTGGACCCTTAGTCCATTTGTAACTTTCCAAACTCAAAGTTTTAATCACCCTTTTGCTGTTAATTCCAAAATAAATAAATCCTTAAACTTGTATATAAAACTTCTTTCACTAAGGACTGAAGGAAACTCACCTGGTGATGTAAAACTTGTTGATCCAAGGGTTCCTGATAGCTGAAAAGCAGTTTACAAGCAATTTCCCAAAGTGATTAGAAAAGGAAGTATGTGAACCCAGTGTCCTTTTAAAATGCCAACTGTGGTTTGAGCAAGATGGCTGTTCCCTCATCTCCCAGAGCTCTAAACCTGCCAGAGACTGCTGTCTTGCGGTCTCCTCATGAGGAGCAACTGTATGGAACACTTGTGGGCAATCTCAAGTCCTCTCCTTGTCTGGAGAGGAATTACAAAGAGCTGGTCTACTCGCTTGGTCTTCACTCCACCACGGTTGTTGGCTCTGTTTTTCGTGGAGCCATCTTCAGTTTGCCATTTCTTCCAGGGAGCTGACAACCGCAGTGGAATGAATCACCATCTCGTAGCCTTGAATATGGTCTCATTTGTCTTACAGCATACATCCCAGCTGTAGCAACACAACGGCACATGGTGACAGCAATTTGTGCTGATCTGTCCCCACTGTTTTTCTTTTCCTTTACTATATTCTTATTTTTTCTTTTCTGTAGTCATGCTGCTCCAAACAGCAATTAATTATTATGCTGTAGGCTTATTGACTGTCACTATGAACGCAGGCTTTATTTTATTTTATTATTTTATTATTTTATTTTATTTTATTATTTTATTTTATTTTATTTTATTATTTTATTATTTTATTTTTTTATTTTATTTTATTTTATTTTATTATTTTATTTTTTTATTTTATTATTTATTATTTATTATTTTATATTTTATTTTATTTTATTTTATTTTATTTTAATTTTATTTTATATTTTATTATTTATTTTATTTTATTTTATTTTATTTTATTTATTTTTTATTTTATTTTATTTTATTTTATTTTATTTATTTTATTTTATTTTTTTATTTTATTTTATTTTATTTTATTTTATTTTATTTTATTTTATTTTATTTTATTTTATTTTATTTTAATTTAATTTATTTTAATTTAATTTAATTTAATTTTTTTATGAAAGGAAAGAGATTGGGTTAGTCGGAAGGAAGGAAGGAAGGAAGGAAGGAAGGAAGGAAGGAAGGAAGGAAGGAAGGAAGGAAATAAACAAACAAACAAATAAATGGCAGGGAGAAACACAAGGGGGATCAGAGGCTCCTTTTCAAAGGGGTGGCAGAACACAAAGGCATTTACAATTCACAATTGTTTTAACAAGATTTATTGAACTGGAATGCCCCCCAAGTTGAGTTATGATTGGTTGGTGACAAGGAACACTTGTACAAGAGGGAGAAATGGTAGTATACAAATGAAAGGGTTGGAGGGTGCAAAGACTTTGTAACTTCAGTTCAAATCCTGCCTTATGATGTCACCTTATATATGTTTGAAAAAAAGTATATGTTTTAGAAAAGATTCAGTGGAACTGCTTACTCTTGGATATTGATGTATAGAGTGTAAAATTTCCAAGACTGCAATGAGGTTTCTTCAACCATCCTCTTTCCACACAGCAGGACATTTCAGACTTAGTTGTTGCATCACCAGTTCCTTTTGAGGAAAAAAAAGTCCCAGAACTCTCTGCAAAGATTCCACTTGGATCCTAATTTGGCAACTGAGATTCAACTCAATTCAAATCACAGTTTGAAAATCCAAATCTCTATTTCTCAGTGGAAATTAATCCATGGATACAACTTTTTTTTTTCTGTTTTACTGAAGTGTTCGGTAAATGTTCAGAGATATTAAGTCCCTGTAATAGAAATTACAATCCCATTCTATGGAATTTTTAACTAATAAATGCAGATGAATTTGTGTTAATTGCCTTTAAATTTTTATTTCATTGTTTGTTTTTAAAGGAGTGGTAGATAATAATGAAAAAAAAAATTGGCAGGATAGTTCAAATTATTATTCTGTCTGCTTTGAAGAAATCTCACTTTGACGTCTCCTGAATCTGTCTTAAATCATACTGACTTGGACTGGGACTCAGATGAATTCTGTAGTCACTTCTAATTTTGATCACCTCTGAGTATGAAAATAAATACTCAGGCAATGCTACTTTTAAAGCAATTTTGTAAAGCAAATAGCATTATCTTGGAGACAAATGAAATAAAAATAGAAAGCATTGCTGAATATTTAAAACATAGAATTTTTACTGACTTGGCTTCTAGTTTCCCTATAGAGATCACATTTGCAAAATATGGCTCTTCTCTCACCCCTTCAGTCCACCTTCTTTTAAGCTCTCCGAGAACAGAGATACAGGGGTCACATGATGTCATGTCCCCATGTATGATGTTGTTTACATGATTCCTACACCCCCTTCTTGGAGGCTATAAAACATGTTAGGTTTAAATGTGGCTCATTCACATCTGGTTCAGTGTGAACACGGCTAACCTATGGGTTAATTAGTTTGCTATGTTCTGCAAACACAGTTTATATTTACATGACATTAGACTGAATGCAAATATTTGGATGAGCACTCTGGGTAAGTCTACAGTGGCATACTTCAGAATCTCATCCCTAGTTCTTAATGACATATTTTTTATTGATCCACTTCACAGGCCTCACAATCTTCTTGCTTACAGTATATCTTCTTCACTGGCAATGGAGATTTGTATATGTTGCTTGGCCACTCAGCTCATGTAATTTTACACAATTTCCTGTTTTATCTAAGTGGACATATTGTAAATGCTATCCAGGCACCCACCCACTCACAATCTTCTAATGTAAAACACCCCTATCATAATATTAGGATTGTGCAGAAGCAGAAGTTTGATTCCCTCATAAAAAGTCATAAATGTGCTTAGTATAAGTAAAAATTGCAACATGTAGTACCCTTAAATATTGCTTCAACTTAATTTTGCCAAATAATTATATTGATTTGAAATAAATCCCACTGAGTCTACTTGAGTTTTCTTCTGATTAGATATATTGAATTGCAGCCCCCCAAAAGATGGCCCCTTTAGATCTTTAGGTTTTATAAGACGTTTTTTCTTGAAAAAGAAAAAGAAATCTGTCCAAACGTTCATAAATAAAACATACTTTAAAATAAAATGATGTGACATAGCGCACTGTGACCTAACATTTTAACAAAGAATGCTTCCATCACTGTCCTTTTGCAGGAATGCGCCACACTGAATTTCTCAATTAAAATAGCAATTGGCTGAATTATCACCGCACATTTAAAAAGTGTTTTCTAATGGTTGTTAGACAACTACTACCCATTATCATGACAGCTGAAAAGAGCAGTAAAGGAAGACACCATTTTTAAGGATGGCTGATATTTTTAATGTACCACAAAGGTGGGACAAAAAGGGAAAGGATAATATACAGAATGGGAATCTCATAAAACAGCAGCAGCACCACCACCACCACATCTCTTTCCATAATTAATAGTTGCAAATTTTTGTCCTACTCTGCCATATATATATATATATATATATATATATATATATATATATATATATTCATTCATTCATTCATTCATTCATTCATTCGTGATCACTCGTAGCCGAGTAAGATTGGCTTCCAAGTGTAAAATTTTAACAGTGGATCCGTAAGTGGCTGTAAAGGCCAATTCTGGATTCGCACAACCTCATATATATATATATATATATATATATATATATATATATATATACACACATACATACACACACACACACACACACATATACATATATACACACATACATACATATATATATATAGACACACACACACTATATATATATATTTATTTATTTATTTATTTTCCAATAGAAGAGAATATATGTAGCTCAGGGTTGAGCTGTGGAATTCTTGGTGCTCTCTGAGCTTGGTTGTTTGCTTGCAGATGTTTCATTACCCAACTAGGTAACATCATCAGTGCACTGATGTGAGCACAGCAAGCAAACAACCAAACTCAGAGAGCACCAAGGACTCCAACGTTATATTTCTATATTTCCAAGAAATAGATTTTGCTTTGAGTGTTGCTAGATAACATGTGTGTGTAAGAAAGTATTTATGAGAAAGGGAAGGTGCACTTAACATTTACCAGTCTGAAAAGGTAAGTGTAGAATTATTCTGTAAAAGGAAAGTTACAGGCAGTGACGTTTGGCAACCAAGCAACAGATCAAATTAATATTTAAGCAGATATGTGTGTATCAATGAGCATGATTTTTCTTCTCCTCTCTGACTCTCTATATTGTTGTTAACTCCTTCAAAGAATCATTTCTTCTTTTATGATTTGTTTAAAGAATCCCTTCAAATTTCCTACTTTCAACTGGATCCATTTATGTTATTTGTTGTTCTGCTCAATTCTTATTGTGAAGACCTTGGAGTTCTACAGGGTTCATGAATAATTAGAAATGTTTTATTCCTGAGCTTCAAAAGATGTTGTTTACATGATTCCTACACCCCCTTCTTGGAGGGGTGGGTGGGAATTTCTCTATTTTTACACAGGGTACAGTATATCTTGAGGGGTATTTTCAGTTATATGCCCTGTAACCCCTTGATCCTTCTGCAAATCTGTTTCTAAGCCTCCACCCTGATATTTGAACAGGGAAACTTGTTCTGTATTTCAAAGTTCTCCTTGTGATTTAGAACTCTGATCATGAAAGATTTAAAAGCACAGAGGGACCCTGCAATGGAATTGTAGAAGCCCTATTCTCTAACTTTCTACCCCCGTATATGTGTGTGACAGGCATGGGAAGGGACTGATAATACTTTATTTATTTATTTAATTTTTATCCCGCCTTTATTTTTTATAAATAACTCAAGGCGGCGAACATACCTAATACTCCTTCCTCTTCCTATTTTCTCCACAACAACCCTGTGAGGTGAGTTGGGCTGAGAGAGAGTGACTGGCCCAAAGTCACCCAGCTGGCTTTCATGCCTAAGGCGGGACTAGAACTCTCAACCTCCTGGTTTCCAGCCCAGCACCTTAACCACTAGAACAAACTGGCTCAACAGTAATGAGGGCAGGGAATGATTATTATTTATTTATTTTCTATCCCGCCTTTATTATTTTTATAAATAACTCAAGGTGGTGAACATACCTAATACTCCTTCCTCCTCCTATTTTCCCCACAACAACAACCCTGTGAAGTGAGTTGGGCTGAGACAGAGTGACTGGCCCAAGTTCACCCAGCCGGCTTTCATGCCGAAGGCGGGACTAGAACTCTCAGTCTCCTGGTTTCTAGCCCGTTGCCTTAACCACTAGACCAAACTGGCTAGAATGATGCTAGTCAAATTAAATAGGGCTGTTTTTTTTCATCTCTCTTCCACACATTGGGAAAGAAGTTGTCCCATGGATGTATTATTTTCAGTTTTCATTAGTTTTACCCAAATTTTATAGCTCAGGATGGCTTCTGTATAGTGGTACCTCCATGGGGGTGGAGGGTGGCACGGGTGTAACATTTCAAAGCAACTTGGCATAGGGAACTTCCTATGAAGAATTGGCTCCAGTATTAGCTGCAACCGGGACAGGCAGCCTATATAGGAATGTTAGATTTGAATTGTGAAATTTTCAAATAGTACAACCTTGCTTGGATCAGCAGCTTTCTGAAAGAGGTTATCTGTCAAAATCTCAAAATAGAATCTCATTCAGATTTTCATCTGCCCTGATTGGCAGATTAATTCACAGGTGCTTAACCTGAGCACTCAAAATTGTTTCTATGTAGTAATTTTCAATATCTCAGAAGGGGGAAATTGATTAAATACGTGACTGGAGTAATCATATTAATTATATCTAATTGTTAATAGATATAGATAATTAAATGAAATTTTGAAGTGCAGTCTTAGCACATTTCCTGCTACATTTTGGAACGTGGCTTTTGGCACACCATTCAAAGGACAAGGAAGGCATTATTCCCCTACAAAAGCTTACACCTCTGGTATAAGCTCATTATCGCAGTTTTAAACTAATTTTATCTATTTTAATTTAACAGTGTTGAACTAGCTTAAAGAAACCAATAGTTCAGTCTATGGTTTGATTGATAATTAGTAGCTCATCTTTCCCTTTTTAACAGAGTTAAGTGTTTAAGTAGTTTTGAACTATTAACATTACAAATTCTGGATGCTATAGTGTAGGTTTTTCTTTAATAAAATAACATGTATGCCCCAGATTAGAGCAGAAAGTATCACATTAAGTGTTTTGCTCTTAAACCCTATTACAGTAAATCACATTTTATATACAGACATTACAATTTTTTCTTTTAACTGTAATGCCCTTTGGTATTAAACTTCAGATACACCCTGTAAATCCAATAACAGTGGGCAGAGACAGCATGAGTTTTACTTGGATGACATGGCTTGCAGGTGACAAGCATTAACTCTCCAAATCTCAGCTAAACATGGGATTCTTAGTGTTCTTAATTCATTTGGAAAGAAAAGATAATAACCTGAATTGAATCTCTCTACCCATGTGAAATGGACTCCAGGGATTGCAGATTAAAAGGCACTAAAACATCGGAAAGGAGGCTGTGCTAATAAATCTGTGCTTGCCATCTATATCAAAATTGGAAAACAAAGCCCGGAGCAGATTAGAGAGAGAATGGGTTTTTAAAGACTGAGAATACAAATTCTCTAAGTCAGAAAACAAATGACTAAGAATTTGCAAGCAAAAGGAAAAAAGAAACGTGCCACGTTGTGGGATGAATGGTTTTGACAAGACAGTCCTCTGGCACAACCAGAAATGAACTAGGCAAATTGTTGGATGCATCATCCCCATTCACCACATTGTTTCTTTCATTGGGTAGAATAGAGGAGGGATCACCTGATGTCCTACTTTCCATCTCAATTCTGCTGCTGTTATGTACATAAAGGAGTTAAAGCTGGAATCGCCAAAGGCCATTCCTTCTAAGATTGTCCATGCTAATTACCCACAGTATTGTTTCCAGTGGCTCTGGAAAGTTTTGTGCCTTTTCATAGATAAATATAGAGAAATAGAGATAATATTAATTATTTGTCTGTTTCCTCATATCTCCCTCTTTCCCTGCTTTTGCCTGCCTTTTATCCCACTTTGCAGTTAACTTTATTATTTGACAATATTTAATAAATAAGCATCAAGCTATATTTGTGCTAGCTGAACTGAATGATGTGTATGCTTGCTCCGATCTGCATGTAGGGATTGACTGGGATTGAAATGGTAGTCCTAGTAAGGCAGCATGGGAAAGGGAGACTAACATATGGGCCTTCTGTCAATAGCTCTGGTTTCTTCCATTTCTTGTTTTCCTATATACATTTTTAAAAATGCATTGGGTTTCATTAAATAAATGTCCAGCAGTATCCTCATAGGTAACTTGCATCATGATGCCACTTCTGCCATCTTGCCTTGACACTCCCCACCCACCCCGGCACCTCCCTTGTAAATGCCTCTGGTAATGCCCAATGCAATTGATACAATATTAAAAAGCCATGATTCATTTTCTTTTTAAAAACATCAAAACATCACCAATCCATTATCAATTTAAAAAAAATGTCTGTTAAGGACCATCATTTTCAGGTGAGACTAGAAGCATTCCTAAACTGAAGCCATCAGGGTGTTGTGATGCTTATTACCCTTCACTCAGGGCTAAAGCAGGTGATGATGTCACAATAAGGATCACATGCATTCATGAAAAATGGTACCTCAGATAAAAGAATGGTTGTCAGTTATTTCCAAATTCACACTAGGGCTAGGCAAAACCTTGAACTGGGGTTTCTCTTCAATGAAGGTTCCTGAGAAATTACTTTCTGACACAAAATGTCCCCTTGCTGTTAAACAAGAAGTGAAGCAGGCACATCGCTTTGTGCAACTCTGAGCCTTTGTCCAATGGAAGGTTCTGGAGGAGACTTGTGCAGCTGGACAAGGCAACTGCATGGCTGGCATGGCCTGAGGCAAAGATGTCCACCTCAAACACCCCTGATCCACATGGTCCAAACCGACAAACTACAATACACTGTACTGTAACAGCTGCTGAAATTACATTCTAAAAGGCCATCTTGCTGAACTCTCCCGCATGGATTGAGGACGGTGCCTCAAAATTATATCCAAAATGTGGTTTTGTAATTAAATATTTTCCTTTCCTTTCTTTGATACATTTCTTGGCCATGTTTCAATGCTCTGCTCTTCCCAAGAGGGCTTACAATATAAAACAGTAAAATACAGTGTAAAATGATAAATGAACCTTCAAGTTAAACAATGTTAAAATAAGCCACTTCAAATAAGATGCAGTTTCAAATACCTAGCAGCAACATTCCACAAACTCTTTTCAAAAGCAACAGCAGCGGTAA